>RCNN01000499.1:0-129613 GCA_003667245.1 Heterostelium multicystogenum
TATCTCTATGCTACTATACTACTATCGTTTATCTAGTTCAAAAGATTAACACTGCTCTCTTCTACAAACTATAGGTCCAGCTAGATGGTAAATATCAACAGGAGCGATGAAACGCTGTGAAGATGATTGATGATTAGCAGTTGATGATAGAACTAACCTTCTTCAAAATAGTTACAGATATTGCAAGAATAAGCCATACATCAAGTCCAGATACTGTCGTGGTGTCCCAGATGCCAAGATCAGAATTTACGATTTGGGTCGTAAGAAGGCATCCCCAGATGAATTCCCATTCTGTGCCCATTTGATCTCATTGGAATACGAACAATTGTCCTCTGAAGCTTTGGAAGCTGGTCGTATTTCATGCAACAAGTACATCACCAAGATGGGTGGTAAGGATTCATTCCACATGCGTGTTCGTGTTCACCCATGGCATGTTCTCCGTATCAACAAGATGTTGTCATGCGCTGGTGCAGATCGTCTCCAAACTGTATGAGAGGTGCCTACGGTAAGCAATGGGTACTGTTGCTCGTGTCAACATTGGTCAAATTATTTTCTCCATTCGTTGCAAGGACAACATGTCTGCTCACGTCATTGGAGGCTCTCCGTCGTTCCTCATACAAATTCCCAGGTCGTCAAAAGATCGTCGTCTCCAAGAAGTGGGTTTCACCACCTACGACCGTGAGGAATACAAGCAACTCAAGGCCGATGGTCGTGTCATCAACGACGGTGCCAATGTAAAATTGATCACCAACCACGGTCACCTCAAGGACTACGGAAAGTTACTCAAGGCTGCCATCTAAACGATCTAGTTTTAAATAAATAATGCTCCTCGTCTAATTACCCAATTTTAATTTAAATTATCCTTCTCAAAAGTAGTCATCGACAAAAAACCGAAAGACTAGTCTACCATTTCCCCCAAAATATTCATTTGATTCATGAAGCTCTAACTAGTTAAAGTATATAGTTCAACTATTTATACAGATAGTATTTGTTTGATATCTTTTGCAAGTAGTCATTTAGGAAATATCATGTAAAATGAATGAAAATTAAGGGAAATCTAGCCACAATATTAATATTACTCAAAAACTCAATTCAAGGTTCTTCATTGTTTTCAAATCTTTGTGGACTCATATTTTAAGATCATTGTATTTATATCATATCTCTTAATTTGTATATAATATAGCCCAGAAAGAGAGTATTACCAAAGTGAAGTGATGGAAGAATTGAATAAGGGAAATTCAATTGTTTGTTGATGAGTGCTATGATGAGGCTCTGGTACACTATAATAATGCTTGTAAAGAGTTGCCAAATTCATTTGAGGCTTTCTTTAGACGTTCCTCAGTGTCACCAAAAGTTAGAGTCTCTTAATGATGCTCTTCAAGATATCAACAATTGTATTAAATTAGAACCAAATAACCAAAGAGTTATCTTAAGAAAGGGTAAGTGGCTTGTTGTCTGACTTTACAAAATTATGATTTACATATCAGTCAAAGAATGAACCATTTCTAATCTATCAATGCGTTGAATGCACCTGTAGTCAATATTGTTTTGAGTTAGAGGAATATGATACAGCTTTTGAGTGTTTTCAATAAGGGATTGGCTTTAGATCCAGAGTCAGCTCAATTCAAGACTTGGATTAGAAAGACTAATGCAGAGTTGGAGCAAAGCAATCCAACTCCTACACCAGCTCCAAACATCGACCCCTGCACCAACTGCTGCACCTGTCAAAGCTACTACACAACTCCAGCTGCACCAGTCGCAACCTCAACACCAGCTTCCAACATCGACCCCAGCTGCTACCACTACACCAGCTGCACCTGCCAAACCACAATTACCGCTCCCATCATCTGGAACCAAGGTTAGACATGAGTGGTATCAAACAGGTACACATGTCACTTTGACAATCTTTGCTAAATTTGTAACAAAAGAAAACTCCCACATTGGAAATCAAAGATAAATCTGTAAAGGTAGATTAAATATTCTTAAGGTTATTCAATATTCTAACAATATGTTTTTATCTAATTAGATTAATATTTCATTTGCTATGGCAACAGGTAGCGAATACAGCTTTGAAATTGATTTCTTTGACCCAGTTGTTCCAGCAGAAAGCACAACCAAATTTACAATACAAGGTCGAGATTGTTTTGAAAAAATCAAGAGCCATCAGATGGGACAATCTCGAATTCACAGGAAAGAAGGACCAGTTGGTACAATTGACACTCCAGCACCAAAACCATTGGTATCACCATACCAAACCAACAAGAACTGGGACAAGATTGATGCTGGTGAAGACAAAGAAGGTGATCCATTGATCGTGTATTCCAAGATATCTTTTCAAAGGGATCAGAGGAGCAGCAACGTGCAATGATGAAGTCATTCGTCGAATCTGGTGGAACCGTTCTTTCTACCAACTGGGAAGATGTATCAAAGAAGAAAGTCAAGGTGCACCACCAAAGGGTATGGATATGAGATCATGGGCTGATGTGAGAAGGTCGTCGCCGAAAAGAAGAAAAAGAAAGAATGGGAAGACGATTTCTGATTCAGACGATGAATAAAATATTATATAGTATATATATATATGTACTCGAAATAAAGATATGGTTGTTTATTTCTAAAGTAGATTTACAAAGGAGGAGTCAGATTCTCTAAAAATAATCTTGATTACACTGAACGAATTCAAATTCTCTTTCCATTTCACTTTGAGTTGATTGTTTTATGGTGTGATGTAGCTCTACGCTGCTCTTGATGTTGAGATCTCCACTGGTGTCAATGATTGAGATTGGTGGAGGTGGGAGTAAAGTCGCTTGTGATAGAATGGATAGGGTGGGTTTTCTCATACTGACTGGTATTGATGGATTCGATGAGAATGGATCAATGCTTTGATGAGTGTTTGTATCACTTTGTATAGAAGGAATAGTTGGTCCTCCGCTTGGTGAGCCATATGGAGAAATGTGCAGTTCATCATCTGTGTTGCGATCTTGTTGGGGGTGATGGTCAAGAGGGAATGGATTTGATAAGAAGATTCTATGATTCAATACCTGTGCTGCGATCATTAATATATGTGTTGGAGTTACAAACTTCTGACCAGACAGCATGGCAACTATTTTTGCAGACATGGTTAGTGTTGGAGTTGCTCTTGGTTGAGGGACCAAATGTAACAAGAGGGTGGTTTCTAAGATTGACAATAATGGTTCTCATATACTGCTCTATGTCATGTGTAATATATATCTTGGTAAAAGTTGGCGTAGTTTAATAAGTCGTGAAGGGTGCAACAATATAGTGTGATTCAGGAGTTGCTAGAAGTGGATCAGAATCAAGTTTAATTGGGAGTAGTCTAAGTTGTTCATACAATCTTATATTAATAAGAAAACAATCCAGCTATATTTGTTTGATCAATAGTATTGGGTTAGTCAGCATTGAATCGTTTGCTTGGGTAGGTTGACTTAACTTACCATTAGTGGTGATAATGGTTCAATTGTAGGTGAAAGTGCGTTTGGATTAGAAAGAGAGGATGCAGTTGCAATGATACTGAGAGGATGATGTGGTGTTGTAAGTGACTCCTTTGAATGCAACCTTGCGATATGTCATCATTTGCAGCAGAGTATATCTGGTTGGCATTGAGCAATATCAATGTCGTCAACCAAAAGAATATCAACCCATCTTGTAGTTGGATTCTGATTTCTGTCTGCCATTGGAGAGTTTTGATTGATGTGAGTTTGATGATCCCACAGAATCATTGCGTGATCTTGAGAGTGGTGGAGTTTCTAATGACTTTGGAGACTGTTCAAAGTTATTACTATTGTTTAAGCTGCTGTTGTTGCTATTGTTGCTGTTGTTGATATCAGTCTTCTGTTATTTTTTGCCAGTATAGTTAGCTGCTGTTGGAGTATCAGAGGGGATTTGGAGGAATAGCTGTTGTACCAATTCCTCCGGTGTAGTCGTACATGTGCAGCTTATATAGGCACAGCTCAGACCACTCATAATCGGGAATGTTCTATCAATCAATTAGTTAGTAAAATGATAGCCAATATTGACATGCATTCAAGCAGCATACCTTTGATAGAACACTACAATTGCTTTCTTGCTGTTGACGATGGGTACCGACTGTTGTATTGGATATGAGAGGTATCGATCAGCATATTTGAGTTAGATATTAATGTACAGAATATAGCATGAATCAAATCGTTTGGAAGGTAAAGACCCGAGAGATTAAAGCTACTGTTGCTGTTGCTTTTGTTTACGATGTTTGTATTGGCTCGTACTTGAAGACATATTGCTTGCAGTAGTAGTGGTGGATTTGGAGTACTGCTTGTCGCATCATCTTTGTTGCTTCCTATTATAAGTGATGCTAGATACGATCTAAAAAATGACTATTCTATGTTCGAACTCGTCTCTGTCGAATTCTACAGGTTCCTTTGGTAGATTCTCCTTTGGAAGATCGGGACCAACCACCTCTGGCTCTTCTGGTACATTGCTGCTTATCTGGCTTCTATTAAAGCCCAATCTACCAGTGAATTTCAAAAGTTTCTCTTGATGGCGCTCTTCATTCATAGATAATCAATTCATTAACATCTGTAACTTTTTGAAAAACATATATATTTGTTTTAATTGAAAATTATGAAAACCAAATGCATCAGTTGATTTACCCTATTTATTTGATAAATTATTATTACTGTGCAGGAATGAAATTGAGTTTTGGAAATAGAAATGAGAACTCCTGCAAATCTGAATGGTTCCTATCCAGCTTATAAGTTGTTCTTTGCTGACCGAAAGATGGACTTCTATTTCAGAGATTTGCATGACACAATAGGCCACTTCTTATTTTATATTGATTGGTCTACATCCATCAACCCGATAGATAAAGTTGTTTTTATCTTTAATCTAGTTTATATTATAGAAATGTTGTTAGTTTGGCCTGCTATAGTAGGATAGCTCCGTCTAATTTAAATTGATGGATAGTTACAGTTGAAAGTGAAAAAGGTAAGGCATTTGTTGATGACCATTTTTTCAATATATGATTTCTTTGATCTGGTTCCATTTTTCAAACTCCCCTTCATCAATGCCAATTATTTGCTATGATTTATTTGGTTATCTGATATTAATATTAAATAACAACAATGATTGAAATTACTCAATGAATACATACCTTATTGATAGATGGAGTGATGGAGTGACAATGATAGTAAAGTCATCATTTAAAGCCGATATTTTAAAATGATAGATGATATAGTTTTTCCATGTCGACTGGATTAACAGGTGAAGCACAATGACTACATTGAAATATATTGCCAGTATTACTATTAATATTGTTATTATTATTAGTAGTAGTAGTTGAAGTTAGTGATAGTAGTCTTTTACATGCTTTGTCTATTGTTTTAAAAGATAGTGTGTTGTGTTAGATAATATTAGGAGTGATCAATTGGCTAGTTGGATACATACGAAAAGCAAACAATGGTAGCTGATCATATAGTACTAAATCCTTAATTCTGGCCTGTACTATTGTATTGTGATATTTGTGTTGCTGTGACAGTGTATCAAGTGGCTTGTATAGAAATTTGGAGTTTAATAAGCTGGCCAGTGAGCTTACTATATATTTTGGGAGAAGAATAAGTAAATTTGTAAATAGGTTGAATGTAAATTAAGTCATACTTGGCTGTATAATAGATTCTTCTGATTCAATGTTCATAAATAATTTAAGTTTCTGGTCTTCTTCCATCATTCCAGGACTGCCCGCAACACTCGCACTGCTACTGTATATATTCGTAAAGAAGCACTGCTGGCCGATTCTAATGTTTCTCGATACTTTTGCCATGTCACGACCGGTCAAGAGCAATGTAATATTGGAGTTTGACGAATCGCTGATGATAATAGGCAGTTTGGTAATGCCATCCTCAGAGTATTTCTTCAATATTGTATTAGTGATCTATGTAGATTGGATGGCCGCCCTAGTCAATCAGATAGCTTACCATTTTTCCAATAGATATTATTCTTGCAAGTAATGATATTCTTTTCATCCCAAAGAGTATATCGTTGATATTGATCTGATTCATATGGTTATACATATCTAATTCTTTGCTATTGTTGATATTGTTGCTGCTTGTTGGGGAATGACCATCAATGTTCATCAGGTTGCTGACTAGGATATTTGATGGCTGTGAAGATGAATGCTTGGGAATAACAAAGAATGTAGTAGAGTTTGTTACTTCAAAGACATAGGTTTGCTGCTGATTGTCGATTTTGGAATAGTTGCTTGTAAGGTTCTTGTTGTAGATGAGAAGACCTTTGATGACAAGAGTTTCGCCAGGTTTCAATAGGTCGATCGTCTTGCAATGTTGATCCCAGAATATCAGTTGAATGGTGATGTTGGAGATCCTGTCCTTTAGCAAGATAGACTGTTTCAAGTTGAATTCAAAGTGTATATCATGAGGTATAAGATTGCACCATTTAACTTCATTAGTAAGTTTCTGCGGTGATTCATCCATTGATACAATGTCAAGCATAATAAGTCTATTCTCGTCATTGAAGTTATGTGCAATTTCGCCATTGATCATGACTGTCTGCGTATGGTTTCTTGCAGCTGTAGCTTCATTGCCAATGTAATAATCATTTGATATCATGTATTCTAATGTTCGGTAGTGAGGATGTCTTGTCATGACATCGAGCCAATTGATCTCTTCCTCGTCCAATACAAATACAATGTTTTCCGTTGGCAAGATAACCTGATGAATGATATTGCCATTATCACCACTGATGCTATTGCCATTGTTTGTATTAGTTGATTTAATTAATTGTTGTTGTTGTTGTTGCTGTTGCAAATGATATTGATACAAAGTATAATTCACAAGAATAGACGTCATTCTTATTGTCCTATCCTTTAGAAGGTAAGTTTAGTTAGTGTACGAGATCTCAATTAGAGTACTTAGTATTTCAATCTTACAGTCTTAATGATAGGATGTGTAGATGAGAAATATTTATCATTGATCAGGTTATAGAATTTAGTATGTAGGTAGTGATCTATATTGGATTTAGTGTCACCAATCCTCAAATTGAAGCCAGTTGGTGGTTGAGTTGTGTCGTTGTTCGCTGGAGGACCTACATCCAAATCAAATATGAATTCATTGAGTTCATCTAAATTGTCAGAATTGATCTTGCTGGCTGGTCCATCGGTATTACTGCCTATGTTGTTATTATCATTGCCATTGCTATTATTGATAGCAACAATCTTGGTTTCTATTCTCATGTCATAAGGAATATCATCCTTTTTGAAATAACTAGCAATTGCATAGTTTTTGTTACTATTATTATTACTGCTGCAGATGCTGTTGTTGTTGTTATTGTGATTGTTTCTCTTTTCCTTTGATGTCAATGTTATATCTGTGTCGTATAGCTCCCACTATATATCCTATCAAGTAAGTTAACTTTATTCTGAACACAGAGCTATTGTTGTCATAGTACTTTACATTCTTTTGTAGTTCAGCCTTAACAATTGAATAGGTGATACCATCAGGATGTTGTTTCAGCAGATTTATGAGGTTGATGGTTAGCCAGCTCCAAGATGGTCTACTAGTAACAACATTAGCACCAATAGTATTGTCAGTTGTAGAGGCTAATATTCTTCTTTGAATGATCGATTGAAGCTCAACTAATTTCTCTTGAAATTGCATAATTAATGTTGCAACTTATCATTTGATTAGTTAGTTAGACACACTTAAACTCACAAACCAACAAAAGTACTATGATTGTCTCAATTGTAAGATATTCAATTTTGAATAAAAAACAGGTCTTTTGCACAAATGACACATACGACCAAATTGGTTTGATTAAAATTAAATATCGTTTTTTGTAGATGGTATCGAGTGTGATCACTAATAAAATTATCCCTATTCTTTTTTACATGTTGATCTTCATGTATCTAATTTTTATCAAGAGAAAAAAAAAGCATGGAATTACATTATATACTTATACCCTATCTTTACTGCAAACCCTGAGCTTGTGAGGGGATGGCTAACCAGCCTAACAACTCCTGTGTCATAATTTTTTCTGGTTCCATTATGATTGTATTTTTGTTTTTTATTGATCATTAGCTTTTGTATGACTTAACTTGGGTGCAATGGAATTTGATTTAACTAATATTTTAAAATTGGAATTCCAACATTGTTAATTTTTGTAGAGTAGAGTAGATTAGATTCTTTACACACTTGGATGATCAAGAAAAAAAGTTAATTTTTAAGTTTTATTTTATGATTGTTTTAAATGTTACATGGAGGTTAAGTAATTATCATGATCTATCTTTAATTGATCAATTCTATCGTTTCATATAGATATATTGAATTATAATTGATGCAACATATATTATAAGAACGAAAGAACGAAATCCAAAATAGAGGAAAATATTCCACTGAAAAGCGATAGCTTCTTTCAGGGAATTTCTTAGAACTAATTTTCTGGCCCATTCCACGATTTTCATGTTTCCACCCAAGTGTGTATGAATCAATGCTCTTCGGAGTCTTTCTCCCTCAGTGATCCTGTCTTTTTTGTGGAACTTCCTACGAACCTCGGAATAGTTGTTATAAAGCCAAGTAATGAATTCAAAATCCCTATCAGAGTCCAACAAACCAAAAAGTTTTATACTTGAGAATCCTTCTGTTCGATTCTCAGTGAGCCATTTGATAGTTTCGTAATCTCTATTTTCTATTGCATTGTTCATCGCTTTTTTGGAACATCCTTCAGTGCGATTCTTATGTAACCATTGAACAAGCTCGAGGTTAGATGATTTTGCAGCCTCATCCATTGCCTCTACTGTGCATCCTTCAGTTCGATTCTCGTGTAGCCATCGAACAATCTCGATACTAGATGATTTGGTGGCCTTGTCCAATTCGGTTGCTGTGTATACTTCAGCCAGGTTCTCTTGTATACACAGAGCTACATCATTGGGACCAGAGCATGCGTAATTCATTGCCGCTACAGTGCATCCTTCAGTTCGATTCTCATGTAGCCATTGAACAATCGACAAATATCCGTTAGAAGCCGCATTGTCCATAGCTTTGGCGGAACATCCTTCAGTTCTATGGTTATGAAGCCATTTGATAATTCCGATATTTCCATTTTTCGCTGCTAAATCCATAGCTTCGGAGGAACATCCTTCAGTTCTATTGGAATGGAGCCACGTAACAATGTTAAAATTTCCTATGGAGGCTGCAGAGTCCATTGCATTAGTGGTACAACCTTCGGTTCTATGTTTATGAAGCCATTGGACCATCTCAAGATCTCCATTTAGAGCTGCTTCGTTCATAGCCATTTCGGTGCAATTACCAATTTTATTTTGATGCAACCATTGTAATATGCGAAGGTCTCCATTCTTAGCAGCAGAGTCCATCAGACCTTTTTTAAAATTGGTGTGATCAGGCTTATTAGACTGGAGAAGATACTCTAGGACATGGAAATGCTGATAATACACTGCAAAGTAATACATGCTATTTAGATGCCTATCATCTGGTCTGTTCTCGGTCAGCCATTCAATCATATCCACTCTACAACTGTAGCAGCATTGTTAAATACGTCTGGACCAGAAGCCTCGTTTCCAAGCCTTTCAGAAAAAAGCTTCACCAATTCAATATCGTTTGAGAGTGGAGATGAGTTGAGAATTGGCTTGTAGTTGAGAGACTTTCCATGTGATTGTGAAAGTTGATCCAAATAGTCGATGAGGTCCAATCTTCCCTGGGCAGATGCACTTGAGAGGTACTTATCTTTGATATATCCTCTGTCATCGAGGTAAAAGGACTTGTGGATTTTCACTTGTTCAATGAGATATTTAGTCATTGCTAATGCTGAATCTTTAGGTGATACGATTGCATTGAAAAATAGATCATCAAAGCTTAACTTTAAGATAGCATAGGATGATCTGATTGCTTTTATTCTGAATTCATTCGATTTTGATTCACACCACTGTTTGAACAACTCAATGTATCCATTTCCGACCAGAGCATTGGGACTATTGATCAAAGTTTGCCAACAATAGACAGTATTGCATCGATTTACACAACAGCTTCCAATCAGAGAGAATATCTTTTTCCGTATAACTACGTTGTTAAATAATGATAAAAATAGTGATTTATCCATTATCTTTATCTGCACAAAGATTAGCAATAACTATAATAATCCAAAACTTCTCCAAACATTAATTTTTTAATAATAATCAAAACCAAATCAAATTTTTAAGTCATTAAATTTGATTGATCAAACTCCCCAATTCCCTTTGCGACTGTTATGATTTTGGAATTTGGTGAGTTGATAAAAATGAACAAATATTTGTGCATCATGTGATTTGATGGGTAAATTAAATTTAACAATTATGATATTTATTTCATATGGATGTGTGGTTTGTTTATCTTAACCTACACTGTGAGCTGTGAGACATAGAATTGTCATTGGTTATTTGGAGTTGGGTACTTTGGGTTTATTGTGATAGTAACTATCTTATCGACAATA
Source organism: Heterostelium multicystogenum (assembly GCA_003667245.1). Taxonomy (NCBI): domain Eukaryota; phylum Evosea; class Eumycetozoa; order Acytosteliales; family Acytosteliaceae; genus Heterostelium; species Heterostelium multicystogenum. The sequence continues at coordinate 10,489 of RCNN01000499.1, forward strand.
TACATAAATAACAATTAACAATGCACACAATAAAAAGAATGAAAATAGTGCTAGTACAACCTCAACGTTTTGGAAGATTAGATACACGAGATAGAGAAATATTATGTTACATATTAGCTCCTTGTTTTTCAAGTAGATTCTACCGAGTATTCCTTGTATTCCCTGACCATAATGGATCTTATTGATATACTCTACAACTTCCAAGTTTCCCGTATACTGAGCAGCATCAATTGCGAAACTCAAGGCATCTTCTGTTCGAACCTCAATTCTATTCTCATACAGCCATACTACAGTTTTCCAAATGTCCAATACTGGCGGCATTGACAATTGCCTGAGGAGTACATCCTTTGGATTTGTTATGGAACCATTTAACCATGTCCAAGTTACCGCTTAAAGTTGCGTTGCTCATGGCATCTGACGTACATCCTTCTGTTCGGTTATCGTTCAACCATTCGACAAGACTAAGGTTGGCTGCTCTGAGAGCTGCTCTATCCATTGCATTCGTTGTGCATCCCTCAGTTCGATTCTTGTGCAGCCACTTCACTATTTCAAAATGACCATTTCCTGCTGCTTCGTCCATTGCTTCTTTTGTGCATCCTTCACTGCGATTTTCGTGTAACCAAAGTACAACTTCAAAATGACCATTTCCGGCGGCTTTGTTCATTGCTGCTACAGTGCATTTTGCACTAAGATGGTGATGCAACCACTGAACTATTGAAAGGTGGCCATTGGATGCCGCGTCGTCGATTGCGCGATGAGAGCACCCTTCAGTCCTATTTTGGTGAAGCCATTCAACTATTTCCAAGTAACCATTTCGAGATGCATTATTCATTGCTTTAGTTGAACACTTTCCTATTTTATTGAGATGAAGCCATTTCAATAAATTAAAGTAACCTCGACCTGCTGCCATATCCAAAAGATAATTATTAGATTTGAATGGTAGCCTACTGTCATTTTTGGTTGATTTCTTCAGATATTCCAAGATGTGTAGATGATTCTCTTTCACTGCATTGTTGATGATAGCATTGCCTTTCAAGTCTTGAGGTCTGTTTACAACTAGCCATTCGATCATATCTAGTCTACCCACTTGAGCAGCTGAGTCAAACACAATACAGCTAGATTGCACAGGTCCAACTTTATCAGAAATATGCTGCAGCATCGCCATATCATTTGAATACGGTATAAAACTGAGAATCAATTTGTAGTTAAGTTGTTTACCATATCTATTTGCCAACAGGTCAGCGAAATAGTTGATGACTTCCCATCTCCCATATTTAGCTGCAGCCTTAAGCAATTCATCATGGATGCACTGATTGGATTTATCTATATAGGCCGATTCCTTCACCTTAAGATGCTCAATTAAGTATCTAAGTATGGTCAAAGTATTTGGAGCCTTTGATTTTACAACATTCTCCATAATCTGACGGATCCTAAATTCATCCATTTCTTTGAATAATTGTAAGTTTGATTTTGAACCTATCCAAGATTTGAATAGATCAAGATATCCATTTCCAATCATAACATTTGGTTTTCTAATCAAACTATTCCATTTGTATTTTGTTTTACATTTCATCAAACAACTGCCTCCCAACAGGTGAAATATCTCTTTTTGTATAACCTTGTTATTAAATAATGATATAAATAATGATTTATCCATTCTAGTTATATCGATACAATTAAGCAATTAAAGTACAAGAAATTAATCTTTGCAATAACCTACTAAATTTCAAGGGTGACCCTCATTAAAATAAATCTATTTTAATTCACTAACTTGATCAGTTAACCCACAACACCAGTTATTTTTAAAATCAAAATGAATGAATCGTTGCGCTTAAAAAGTATCATTAATGTTGTTTTCAGAATATCCAGTAAGAACGATTTTTGTAAACGATGAGTATGGACATGACTCACTGCCAATATGGACTTCTCCTCCGTCTACTATGGAAAGGCTTAGATAAATATCTTGTTATATTTGAATGAAAGTTTATCCAAAGTAATAATCACATTGTTTTAAATCTTAAAGTCATTTTATATCTGCTATGATTGCAGGGTCCAAAATTAGTATTAATTTAGATCCTTAACATATAATTGGTTTATTCTTTCTTTGTGTTAACTAGTACTGCTTGTCAAAGATAAACTGTTGGTGCTTCTTCTCAGGTTTTTGCTTCTAATATTGTTGGTGCTATTGGGATTGGGATTGCTAGTGCCAGTGGTATTTGTGGGTAGTATTTCATTGGAGCATGCAAAGTGGTAGAGTGATCCAGTGTGGAAGTAATACTCGCCACTCTGAAGCGGAAGTAAGCACTTGGCACATGTAAAGCAATTCTTGTGATAGTAGTTTCCATTGGCAACCATCAGCTGTGTTGTACAGGTGAGTTGCTCCTTGCAACCAAAAAACATTGTTTGTTGAGCCTTCGAGGTGAGAGAGAATTTTCTGGTGATGTTGTTTTGACTGCTGATGGTGTTGGTTGTAGTTGTCGGGGTGTTCCTGTTTGAGGCTTGATGGAATTATTGCTACTGTTTAGTTGTGACTTGCTGCTCATCGGTATTGGAGGTTGTCTATTTTGATTGGGCGATGCAGGTATTGGTGGGGTAGTTGGAACATTGATTGGTGGTTTGGGTGATTTAGGTGGAATGCTTGGCGTTGATTTGGCTAATGTTACATCATTTACAGGGTTGTTATTTAGTTGGTTGTTGCTATTGATATATTGTGGTGGCTTGGGTGGTATTGGTATAAACTGATGGGTTGAAGGTGAAGGGAGTGGTTTCTTGTTGGTTGAATACGAGGAATTTGTGGCTATGGACCCTGTGGCTGTTGTTTAGTTGTGGTGGAGAACCTGATCTAGGTGAAGGCACAATTCTGGGTGGTGATTTGTTGGATGGCGAAATGTTTTGTGAAGTCTTTAGTGGAGTCGATGGGTTTGCTGGTGGAATAGGAAGAGGTCTGCCTTGGGTATGGGAGGCAGTGGTGGAAGTGAGTTTTGTACTTGGTTGCTCTTCATCTTGTTTACATTATTCAGTTGGTTGTACAGTTGAGTTCTTTCGTTGCTGATAGAAGTTGAATTGTTTAATCCATTCGTCAATTTGTGTTCATCACTTTGTTTGAAGTTGTTGTGTCTGAGGTTTTGACTGTGGAATCTCTGGCAATGCTTTTGAGAACTGAATCGCCCTCGACTCTTGGTTGATGTGATTCGAAGCCAATCCTGCTTTGGGTGGTGTGTTGGATGGGGTAGAAGATGCCGATGAATTCTCTTCCTCCACAGAATATTGATCCTCGTCACTAAAGATGTGTATATTTTTATCTTCATTTGCTCAAATGCACGTTCTTTCTTTTCATAGGGTGTAGGTGGAAGTGGTGGTTGGAAACGATTGGCGCCATTGTTGTTGTTGGTGTAGTTGATTCGCTTGTATGGTTGTCCGTTGGCGGTGGGGATTGGCATGGTGCTCGATTGCATCTCACGAGGTGTCATAAAGCGACCATGTGACAAAGATTTAGCACCTAAATCCTTTGGAGGTGGCTTCCTCTGGTTGAATTTAAAGTTTTGTATCTCATTCTTAACTGGCAACACAGGATAGATAGATATTGGCTTGGAAGGAGATGTCGATATTTGATTTGGATTAACACCACCCATAAATGAAGATATCTGCTGCTGTTGCTGTGGATGATCTGAATCGACTTTGAATAGATTGATAAACTGTTTGGCAGAGGAACTCTTTTTAATCTTGTTGAAGAAATTCGATCGACAATCAGCACAGTAAACCTGTATTCTCTCACCATCTTTCTTTTTAAGAATGATTTTCTCACGCTCCAACTCACGAAGCCCAATAGAGCACATCTTGCAGCGGAAGCAATCTTGATGTAAAGTGAATCCAGAAAACTCAAGAGATGCTCCAGAGTTGGTCGACTCCATGCAAATTGGGCAATCATATTGAGACTGTCTCTTGGAGGCCACTGTTGGTATCTTGTCACAGACCTCTTTGGCATCCAACAAAAATGGACACAAAGAAGAGTCGTCAATCTTTGTAAACTCTGTCTCTTTCTGATTGAAGAACATCTCTATCATTTGCGAACAAACCAGTGATTCAATCAACTTTTTAGTTTGTCCAGTGTGTGCTTGTTCAATGAACTGGTCCTTGTTGAATCTGAAATGATCGCCATTTCTATACATAAATTGATTATAATTTTGAAACAGATGATATATAACTGAGTAAAAAGGCTTTCTAATTTGTGAGTCCAACGATCTATTGTCTAAAAGAATGATTAATTAAGGGATTAGTATTGGTTTTGCCAAGACGGTAATATGGAGATTGCTCTTACATATTGGTTGCTCGTTCTTTAATCTTTTCAGTGAATTCTCCATGTAGTTGATAATATGCACTGGCAACAATGATTTAAAGCCTGGATCAATCATGAATTCACACTTATCTACATTATAAAGAATAACTTGTTCGATTGGTTGTTGATAAAATGATTTCAGCGAAGAATCTAAAATTCCAACTAAAAATGGAATCGGTGCAGCGACATATGGCATCAATGGTTCTGGTAATATAGATATAAATATATGCTAACGAATCAAGTTTGTTAATACAAGTTTACTTTTAACAAGAGAAAATATGAGCCTGAATACATACTTGCCAGAAAAAAGGACTGATCAAAGAGTGCAATGCCATAATTGAGTTAGAGATATTTGAAAGTTTACTGGAGCATAAGACAATACGCGCTTCGCAGAGCATTGCTTCAAACATCTTTACAAGATGATTTGGCTTCATTTCGTATATTGACTCGTAGGTGATATGCTGAAATTCCGATCGCGGATGGCTGAAACTGACTTCATAGTTTTCAGTCTGTGAATTGTTGGCAGAGAGCTTGATTCTTGTGCTCTCATTGCTCAATGGATATAACAAGAGTGAATTCAAAATTGCATTGATGCTATACTTGAGATTTCTTTTCAAATTTTGGTTCAATCAACTCGAAAATCTGGTCATACAAACTAAAATGTGGTCTACAAACACAATCAACCATATTAGTAAGTTAACTAACAAACTTTTGATATTGATAGATGGACATACTTTAAACTTATGAAAACAAAGCAATAGGGTGGTGTATCTTGTTTAACAAATCTCTTACAATATGCAAACGATTTTCCACCCAATGAATTTGTTAATATAAATGAGAATTGATCTACTGTATCGACTCCACTGTTGTGTAAAAGAATGTCAATAATTGGTTAATTAGGTATGCATTGTACAATGGATACTGACGTTTGAGTTAATGCCAACATTACTGGATTTGATTCTGGAAAACAAAATTGTTGTATTTTTGCATCATCCGCTTCATCTTTACCCTCTGTCTTTCCTTTTGGAGTCCATTTAAATACAATTGTTGGTTTGAATGCTGAATATAATATTATATTATAAATTAGTTAACCAATTTTTGAAACCTGTATGAAGTACTGTCTAATTGACTGACAGTCACGATTGCACTAGAACCTACTTGTAATATCCAGTTGAGTTATTAAGAACTTGTTGATCAATCCATTTGACTGCTTTGACATTCTTTTTTGACGTGTCAAAGCTGGACGTGGGCCAGCTGCCACCGCTGAAGGAGTCTCTTCCAACATCATGGGTGGCAAAGTCTATCTGTTGAAATAAACAATCGACACTACGAAATAACAATAATAGCTCTAAATAGCTTTAGGGAATCTATCTACTTATAATTAATTACTAAAAATATTAATACTATTATTATTATTATTCTATAATTATTTAGGTTTAAAAAATGTTAGTTAATTATGTGGAAAATAGAATAGAATTGTAATAATTGAATAATAAATGTTGTTTGGACAATAACAATAACACGCAAATTGCCAAGTAAACAAACACAACCCAGTCAACAACACCTTTGAATGTTATTTTTAAAAGTTGATGAAAAAGTGAGTTTGAGTTTAAAATAAACAAGTTGAGTTTTTGATTGTATATCAATCAAAGTAACAATTTTCAAATTCAAGTGATGAATGAGTGAATGAATGAATGAATGAATGATTTGGAGAATGAGTGAATAAATGAATGAATATAATGATCTTTACTCCTCTTTCTTATCTTAATTTTGATTAATCAAATTTGTTTTGTTTTGCTTTGTTGGTTGAGTGAATGAAATGATTTGGAGAATAAAGAATGAATGAATGAATGAATTAATGGTGATCTCTATAGAGATAAGGAATATCGATCGCTGATTATGATGATTTATTGATTGCTGTGATAAAAGAGTTATCGAAAAATAGAATAAAATGATGAGTGGAAAATGGAATCAGCGATACCATCATCGATTCATAATAATAGATATTAATCCAATATTGTCCGGATTTTGATGATGATTTAAATTAAATTACTATTCAATATACTGATTGGTTACCAATATAAATTTTTATACTAATATATACATGTATATAATTAGTATGTATAATATTGGTAGTGTAAGTGTGGGTGTGAGTGAGTGTGAATGTGAGTGTGAGTGGATTGTGGGAGTGTGATGGTGTGAAAGTAATTATAGAGTGTAGCGCTATTATTTCAAGTAGAGAGGGGGTGGTGATTGAGTGTATGTATTTCTTTTTAATTAATGATTATGGATTAATTTGGTAAATATCAATTTGGATATATACTATATTGGACTGTCCAAAACAATTGATTCCTGTTGTTCTGCTTCTGTTCTACTCTGTTGTTTAATTGATAATGGATCATTGACTGACAGGAGTAGTGTAGTAGTACATAATAATATTTGGAAAAAAGTGATTGTTTTTTAAATCATTCATTTTCGCTCAACATCACTTGCTTTCACTTCACTTGTGAAGTGGAAAGGAGTGTGAAATTGTAAAATGAAAGAAAACAAGCCAATCACTATTATATATTACTTTGATTAGATTCGATTAAGATTGATACTAATATTAACATATGATATGGTTATAAATTTAAAATATGTGTATATTTGATCGATCGTTATAATTGGATTGGTCTTTCCTTCCTTCTTACTATTATTGGGTTGAGGAAAGCGTGTGTCGATTGAACTCTAAAAATTAATTTTATGGATACTATTTTTGAAATACAACTTTAACAAGTTTATAGTATTTCAAAACGGCGTCTATTATCGGAGGAGTAGTGCTGGTTGATGGTTTGTTGACAAATTTGCATCGTTATCATCATCATTACCATTACTATTATCAAACAGACAACAGTAATCAGAAAACAGTAAACAGTAAATAGTGATTGGCGGTATTTTATGAGTGATTTAACTACAAATTAACTACAATATGTAAATAATTAAATTCCATTCTAGAATGGATAATGTTGAAGATAATCTATGTGATTTGATTTTGATTGTTTGATGTATATTTTTATGTATGTGAAGTCTTCAACTGTTACGTATACTCTTAATCGCTCAAACTCTACAATCATCTTAATAATATACTGCCAATGTCCTGTATTGATTTAATTTCCTTTCCTTTAGTTACGTCCTATTCCAATAACCAACTATTATTGGATATAGTCAAACAAATAGAGATTTAACTGTTGGATATATTTTGTTTATATATTATTGCTTTTACCTTTAGTTTATAACTTTCTTTCTACTTTTAATCTGATATCTTAATTGTTTTAGATCGACTATAAATATATCTATCTTTAATAAATCTTTTGTTGTATAATTTTGGATTTGGATCAACAGTTCATCACCTATATAGATTATGACAGTTTAGTATTCAATTGAATAGAAAGAAAATAATAATATAAAAATAATTGAACAACAAATAAATATAACTAAAAACTAGAATTAGGTTTTAAATAAATAAGCAATGTGATTGGTGTTTTCGGTTAACTGTACAATCAAAATAAAATAACTAAATCAATCAAAACAAAACAAAGAAAACAATTGTAGTGGTGGTGACCATCCAAGAGATTTGTTTGTGTCCTATCGATAGTTTCAAAGTTTTATAAAACAACTGTGTTGGAGATGAGGATGCAATTTGCTCTTAAATTTACACCATCTTAAATTTGCAATGATCTTAAATATATACTCTTTAAATCTTGTAAAACTAACTATAACTAACTATACTAAATTCCTATGAAACAGAGCTTTCCTTTGCTGGTGTAACAATCTAAAGATGGTATTGATAGTAAGTGTATTATAATATTGTTGTTATTGTTGTTGTTGTGTTGGTTGTTGAAGTATTTATAATATTTGCAATTCTTTTCATGTTTCTTAGTGGTTGGTGGTTGTGTTGTGGTTTTAAGTGCGTTGAAGTAGATGGTGAAGATTGTTGAATCAAAAGAATGAATAGTAAAGTAATACATAAAAGTATAGATAGAAACAAAGAACTTCTTAATATAATTAATAGATTGGTTGAACAGAATATAATATTATTATAAATATCATCATTTCTACACAATAACCATACACCTCTCTTCACACTAGAGAATAATATTAACTACAATGAACTTTTAGACTTGATTTGATGACACTAAATAATGTAAGTTCTATTAATATATATATATTCCTATTTATTCTGCTGCTACTTCTGTTATGTTATATTTGCTCACACCAAGTTGTGCTAATTTGATGACAATGTATGTATGGTATGTATGGTATGTATAAAAGATATTTACAATAAAACTTTAGTTTAGTTTAAGTTAAACTTAAGAAAATAAATATCTATTATTATCTTGATTTAATTACAATATTAATATAATTTTTAATATTATTGATATTACTTGATCTTATTCGATTTGCCTGTTATTATTAGTTATTATTATAGATACAATTGTTGACAGAGCTTCAGCATTGTCTACAACTATAATTTTTATTATATATCCAACAAACAAAAATTGTAACCTTTCTAATTACATTTGGGCAAAACAACTATTTACCAAAAAATAACAAAAATAGGCAAACTTTTAGTTTTTTTTTCAACAAAATCTACTTGAAAAGTTTTTTTGTTAATTTTGTGTGTCAAGCGTCACACAATTGGCTAATTTGAGACTAAAAAAATTATGATAATTTGGGGTGATCATCAATTGGTTTATTTATCATTTTTATCTATCTCAAGCCACCCCATGTCATTAAGCTATAAAGTTGGCATTCCATTCAAATGTGGACACACCTGTTTGTGGGGTCGATACAATGAGATGCTTGTTTTTGGATTCCCTAAAGGTTGGAAATAGCAAATTTATCATTTAGTTTGAGTTTGATCATTCAGCATCGGGTAGACCCTCCCGTAGGATTTAGGGTCTACCCAGTGGTGCACTAATATCATATGTTGTGCAGTGTCTGATTATGCTATGAGCTGAGCTAACTGTAGCTGGTTGTATTAATATTAATTTATTGTTTGTTTTTTATTATGTTGATTATTTCTTTGGAAAGTAGTTCATTATTATTCTTATTATTAGTGTTGTTGGTAGTTGTGTTGGTTGATTTGATGATAAGTTGTGTAAGTTGCGAAAGTTCAGTGTCACTCATAGATGATAGCCTGTTGAGTTGGGATTCTAGTGATTCTATTTCATCGACGGTCGATTTGTGATGAACCTGAACTTGATTGACATTCCATTTGTGTTTCTTTGTCTTCATGAATGAGTAGAACATGATTGCAAATGTAGTTACACCAAGCAGTACCCATGCCATATCAGAGTGACGCTTGAGCATTTGGCCAATATAGGTCGACTTCTTTTTGCTTTGTTCTCTTATTTCCTTCATCTGTTGAAGCTGCTCTCTAAGTTGAACCTCAAGTTCAGATGTTTCTTCTTTGAAACCCTTAAACATCTTATCATATGAAGTAGGTTCAAACTGTTGTTGCTGTTGTTGCTGTTGTTGTTGTTGCTTATTTTGATCCTTATCATTACTATTGTTTGTAGAGAATAGTCTATTTTGTTGCAATTGTATATAACGATGATTTAAAGTTGTAGTATGTGGCGCTACTAACAGCATAGTAGGAGGAGCTGATTGCATCCTACTAACACCATAAGCTCTGTTAACATTAACTATACTATTAATGAAACATTGATAGTTTCTATTATAGCTAAATAGTTTATTCATATTTGTTAGGTCGAATTGTTAATTACAATTAAATTAGGTTTGTTGTCATCTTCAAACAAACAAATCAAATAAAATTTGTTTTTAAGTTATTTTTTTAGACAATTATCAGATACCGAATTAAGTAAATTCCGAGGTTGAGATCAAAACATATCCAAGAAAAGACAGGAAATGAAACACTTGTCAAAAAGGGTCTTCTATTGTCTTGTATTTAAAATGATAAAGATAAATATCTAAAAATAGTAATTTTTAAATAGAATAGAATTATCAGAATTTTATTCATCTAAATGTAATCAAGCAACATTCAAAATAGGTTATTTTTTTAGTATTTAAAATTTAAATCTCATAAAAAAGGTCTGATTGATCATCAGAAGACAATATTATTTTATCTATTCATTTTTCAGAATGAATTTTAATGTTTTGTTAAATAATATTTATATATGGAGTTGCATTGTGGATAAAATCAGGAACTTTCATAACCCTCACCTCGATGTAAGATCCTACCGTTACTGTGAAATCTACAGAGTAGATTGGATTTTGAAGAATGGATACTATAGCTTGCTGGAAGATAAGTTTAGAAATGACATTGATTCTATTTCGAGTCCAAATCTTAATGCCATCAAGCTGATGTGCTCTGATGCCAATGTTAACTTGTCTATTATTCAGACTAGCTTTCAACGTTATCAAAGTTTGTGGAATAACGAGTATTGTGCAATCGAATCTGCTGCTGAAACTGGACGTCTTGATGTTGTTCAGTGGCTGCTTAGTAAATCAATGCCATTCTCGAATTGGGCATTAGAGAAGGCTGCATCTGGTGGATACTTGGAGATTGCCAAACTTCTACATTTTGTAGATGTTTCAAAAGCTATTCCAGTCTGTAAATTCAACTGTGCAATTGATAATGCAGCAACCAATGGCCATTTAGATATTGTCAAATTCTTGATTGAAAACAAATACAGCTGTTCTGTCTCTGCCATTGATGGCGCCTGCAAAAATGGACATTTCCAAGAAGTTGAATATCTAATGGCCAATTCCACTGAAGGATACTCTATGAATTCACTTGTTCACTTAGCTAAACATGGTAACTTACAGTTGTTTAAAACTATGTTTGGAAGAACAAAGAAAACCAGCAAGTCATATCTTAGATATGTTAAATCAACATTGAAAGATTTCTACAAAAGTATTGTCTGTAATTTAGTTGTAACAGGAAATCTTGAGTTTCTTCAATATCTCAAAGATGGAACCAAGCTATTCACCCAGGAAATCTTATCGGGCAAAGTCTTGCTATATGCCACCAAAGGTAGTTTGGACATCTTCAAGTTTTTAGTTGATCAAATATATAGTAAGATATCCTTGTCATATATTTTAGGTGCAGCACTCGACGCTGGAAACTTTGAAATTGTCAAATATTTGGTGACAGAAAAGACCAAACAAATTGACAAAGATTATAACCATTTGGAAAAAGCAGTGTGCACCGGAAATAGAGAAATAGTCTCATTACTCTTGGAAAAGGGGTATTTACTAGGTCAGGCATTGGATGTAGCAGCAATGAATGGTCATCTTTCTATTCTTAAACTTCTTTTGGGTCCTCAGCACAGCCCAGTCACCTGTATAGAGAGTTTTGCAAAAACGATACATTATATACATGCATCCCCCGAATCAGAACAAGATCCGATAATTGGATTAACAACTATTGAAGCATGTGCAAGAAATGGACACATTGAGGTATTGAGATACTTGAGCCAGTCACTATCCAGAAACTTGAACCAATATTGGACAGCAAAAGCAGTAGTTCAAGCAGTGTTAGGTTCTCATCTACATGTTGTGGAATTTTTAATTAATGAAATGAACTGCCCAGTCACTTCAAAAATCTTGGTCAATGCAGCTAGCATTGGTTCTGTAGAGATTACACTTTATTTCATTGAAAACTATTATAGCAAAGTTGAGCATTATGCATCATTGGCTTTGGAAAGAGCAGTAATCAATGGTTTCTATGACATCGTTGTTCTCCTCCATAAACACTTCAAAGGCATAAAAATGACCAACTTAACCTATAACGCAGCATGTAAGAATGGGAATTTATCTATTATTAAATATCTAGTTAGCTCACATAACAAAGAAGATTTGAAATTCAACAAAAACGATGCATATTTGAACGCAGTTAAAAATGATGACTGGAAGTTGCTTGAATTTCTCACTACACACGGATATGATGGTGGTAAATGTTTATTTACAACTCTACATATGATTGGTGAAAAAGGGGATATGAAGTTAGTAAAGCTTATTCCCGATTATAATGATTTACCTCAATCCGCTTTGCTCGATCAATTGTGTATAGGTGCTTTGAATGCTGGAAACTTTAATATCATCGAGCAATTTAAAGATCAACCTACAGTGAGCCTCCAACAAATAACCCAATCACCAATTGTTGGAAACTGTAAAGTAATACACTATTTGTTAAAAGACAGAGGAATTGAACCGTGCAACTATCTAAATTTCTACCTTGCAAATAATGGACACACTACTATTCTCTGTCTCTTCTTCAATGAATTTTGCAAAGAAAACCTTCAAAAAACTCTTGAACCTGCTACCAATTTCAGCTCTTATGGAAATACACATGTCATTTCATATTTGGTAGACTTGGTAGGCTTGAAAAAACTCAAAAAGGTATCAAAGAAAATCAGATACTATGGTCGAAATTTAAACATGACAATTATCGATTTACTGGAATTAGATATTGATAAACTTGGTTGAATCAAAGTCTATTTTTCTGGACACAAATGAAAAACTGTAAATAAAATTGGAAACTAGTATAATCTTCAAAATAAAAAGGAAAACTACAAGTTTTAAATTATTAACAAGTATGGTATAAAATTATTTATTTTATAGTTGATTTTAAAGGGATTCTTTGGTTTTATAATAATTAATAGTATTTCTAGAAATTATTATTTGAAAAATATATATATATTAAATAAATTTGTAATTATTTGTTTAAATATTAAATGGTGTTTTCTTTTGATGTTGACTACATGATATACAGTAGGCAATTCTTTTAGATTGAGTCGTAGATTTAGGAGATGGGGATCTCTTCACTGGTAAATAGTTTGTATTATTCTTATCGTTATTGCTGCTGATGCTGCTGTTAGATGATAAAGTGTTGCTATCTTTGGTTTGTTTATATTTCAAGAATGTACAGTTATCGCAGATCATTCTGTGACATGAGATACATTGAGTTCCGCACTTTCTACGTGAGCGTGAGCTGACCAAGTAAAGCTGAATGACACGATTGCAAGTTGAGCAAGCGTTTTTGTTTCTAAGCATCATATCGTTTGATTTAATTTGTTTTGATGGTGCTGGAGCTGAGCTGGTAAGACTTCTATTTGGTGATTGTGGTACGGTGGCATCTTCTTCGTCCATTGAAATGTCGCCAGAGATGTCCAAGGGTGGTGGATAGAAAACTTCTTTACTCAAAAACTCTGATATATAGAATGGCGAGAATATTGGGGATGAATTTATATTTAAACTACCAATTTGAGGAGAATCTGGAGTGATCATGATTGATGGAGGTTGAGTCGAGCTTTGAATGGCAATCATTGAATTATTAAAATTTAAATATTGTATAAATGGTATTTTTAAAAAAATATAATTATAAATTATTAGTTATTAATTATTTTATAAATAAAATTATATTTAATAAATAAATAAATAAATAGATAATAAATAAAAGTTATAAAATCTATAAGTTATAAAATTTTAAAAATTTAATAGTTGTAGGTATAATATTAATATTATTGGAAAAGAAAAAGGAAATGAAAGAATTGGAAAGTAAGTGTTGTTATTGTGTATAACGATTTAATAGGAGTTGAGCAAATGATTGATTGATTGATTGATTGATTGGATTGAGAGTTGTTGTTTGATAATTAAATAAACAACCGTAAATAGATGTAAATAAGAATTATAATTAAATTTATATATTTAAATTTAAGTAAGTAAATAATAAAAGTACGTTTTTAATTGATTGATTAATTGAGAGATTGATTGATGGATTGATGGTTGATTGTGATAAGATTTGGAAGCAATAGGAGTAAGTTTAATATGTAGTAGGTGTGTTATTTTTAAATGATTATATTATAGAAATTAGTAGTATAAGTAAGTAAAAATAAATAGTAGTATAAGTAGTAGTTGAAGAAATAGATAATTTGATTTGGATGATGTTTTTTGATTTTGTAGTAAATGTTGATTGATAGAGTATTGGTTGTTTGTATTATAAATAAAAAGTTATGAATTATAGAGTAAGCAAATGACAAGGTTGTATTCTTGTGAATTTGTATCTGATCTATATGGAGTTTCAATAGGAGTTGTTGATGCAGTAGCTGAATGAGTGATTGGCTATTCTTTATTTCTGGCTAACAGATAATATTTGTAAATGAGCAGTTTTGTGTTTTGATTTGATTTGATTTGATAAGGTTGCTGTATATTTATATTTTCTATTTATTAGAGTGAAAAGCAAACAACAATCAAATAAATATTAAGTTATTGTAAAATGTAAATGTAAATGTGTTTAAAATATTAGGATTATTGGATGGATGTATGGATGAGGGCGTTATGGATGGATTGGTTGTTGTTGGTACTGAAAATTAGAGTAAATAATAATTACTGCTGCTAGCTTGAGCTGAGATGAGGTGAGCTAGTTGATGATTAGAATGTTGACGCTGTTGTTGTTGTTGCTACAGCTATATTAAAATTGAAATTGAATTTATAGTTATCAGATATAATATTATATGTATCAAATAATATAATTTGTTTGAAGTAGGGTGATGGAGAAGTGAGTGTTATTTCTGATGATGATGATAGATGTATATAATATAAATAATGGTTGGTTTGGAAGTTAGAATATATGTGTGTGTGGTAAAGTATGAGTGATGATTACAAAACTTCTTTTACTGATTCCAAATTTGCTAAATTTGTTATAGTGTTGTTGTAGGTGAATGTGGGTGTTGCAGATTGATTGGTGGAGTGTGCACTCTGGTACTATGTTTTTACTTTAGGGTGTGAAGTGAGAAAAGGGAAGAGAAGATGATGACAGTCACAAATGAGTATTTGTAGAGATAATGTTATATACGTTGTTGGGCTGGATGTGGTGTGTTAATTATTAAGAAGAAATATATAAAGAAATTTATAATGATATATTTAAATATTATATAAATATATACTGTGAGTGATGTTAAAATGAAGTGTGATTCTTGGGGGGTACTCTTACTTAGTTCTGCTGTTGATGGTTCCTTAAAATTGCAGGAACAGAACAGCAAAACTAACTGAAATTCTGAGTTTTATAAATATTATCAAAATGATAGATGGTGTGCTTTTATCTATTAACAAAGTAGTGCAAGAGCAGTTGTTATTATTATTATTATTGTTGTTGTTATATTGCTATTTGAGTCAAGTGTATAAATGTGTGTGTGTATAGATGCTTTACGACGTGTTATATATGTCAAAACCTGCGAAATGAAATATATAATTATATGTTGTTATAAGTAGTAGAACTACTGCTACTACTACTTTTCTTGATCTATCAGTTAAATGAAGTTAAAAGTGTGTATCTATATCTTATATATATATATATTATATAATATAATAATAATAATAATATTGTATGTATTGTATGTAAATAAAAGATAAATGATAATAATAATAATGTTTATTTATTATAATATGATGTTTAAATAGTAAGAATAATAATGCGATAAAAGATTAAAGTAAATTTAACTCTTTTCTTAATACGTCGGTTGTTACTATTGGTTGGTTAGTTGGTTGGTTAAGAAGAGAGAAAAAAAGATATATGTTTATCTTGTTATTATTATTGTTATTGTTATATTGTTGTTATTGTTGTTGTTTTTGTTTTTTAGTTATTAAATATTTATATCGATATAAGATTGACTGTTGTTTGAGTCTATAAATACTTTGTTGGCGACGCACAACTTTAAGCTTCCATAGCTTACTCTCCATTTCCAAAATTCACACTTTCTCTAACACGACTCGGATTCCATGGTGCCTCTTGGTTGGGTATGACAAAGTACCCCCACTTTTGGTTACTCCTGCGATTACTCCTTCTTTTCTCCTTTTCCTACTCAACATGTCACTAACATTTGGTTTCTTAATGGGTCCAGTCCAGTCATCAACCACCAGCTAGCTAGTTTAACGATTACTCACCTAATGCCTATTATTCATTACACACTCACTCATTCAATCAATCAATCAATCAATCAATCAATGGATTATCGATTCAAGAGGTGCCGTTAGAATTAAAATGATATCACCCACACTGCTAATCTAATCATTAAAAAACTAAACACCCACACTTTAAATACATTAATCAAACAAACAATCAATTAATCCACAACAAACACACACTCACACATCCCACAGGCAATCAAATCCACACACAATCAGGGATCACCTACATATACTAGATATAAATGGATCAGGATAGAAGTGTACGAATGAGACTGCTATCTATTAAATAACAATCCATCAAAACTTCACACTGATGATTTATATCTTTTGAAAAGGCAAAGGGTAACACTATCTCTTAAAAACAATCATCAAAGACCCACACTCAATAGTAACTGTATTTTTGACATATCCAACATATGATTCTCACTCATCAAAATATTGATTGTGAGAATCTTTTCACTATCACAAACAATTTATCACTCAATCAATCAATCAATCTATCAAAAAAACTAAATATAATAATTGTGAATGATGTATGGTTAAATTATATTAATAGATGCTAACACAATTCGTTCAGTAGTTGACTCTTTAGAAATATTTCGTCAAGTTTAATTTGTAAATCAAAAGTTAAATTCAAACATTTTCCATATTGAGTTGTACACTAAATGGCTTGATTAGTTCACAATCTTTTCCAAGTTTTTTGTAGATTCTGCGGAACTCAACTACAACATTCGAATTTTATAATAAACAACATTTGTAGTCTGTCAGTTCTACTCTCGATGTTTACCTAATTTTACAACGATATGCTTGTAGATTCACAATCCTGTTTTGTATATTTTTGTACAAATCTGTTGATTTACACTTGGGTTGACAGTCCCTTGGTCAAGCGTCACTCATCATCTACCATTTTTGTAATATTGTAGTTTCGATACGATTCAGAATTACTGAAATTGATAGTAGAAATAGTAGTCCGTAATTGCCCATCTACTGCCAACAATCAATTATTTGATCCTCCACTCACATGTCGTAAATCAATCAATATATGATGGACTTCTCCATTCAAGTCAATTAATTTGGTTTTGGGTGGAATTTACACATATTAATTATATACAGATGGGGAATGCGTATTTCTTCTGAATTTTTGGTTGGGTGGAGAGCCATTGACTCCAACGAATACGAACAAATTGGATCTATTAATTCATCCCAGCAAATCGATCGATTTACAATTTACAAATATATTGATTGTTGATCAACATCATCAAAACAAACAAATGATTAATGAAAAAGTAAATTAATTTGGTCGGAATAGATTGATCGACAACAATGAACTTATTCTCATGAGTTAGTTTATCACAATTTACAAAACCAAATCATGACCTAAATTATTATGGTAATCAATCCATAATAACCATTTCTCCATATTAGAAGCTCTATGTTGTGTCAAATGTTTCCAACTCCAAATATTCACACCATTCTATTTCCTATTTCCTCGTCATTCCATTTCATGGTACCACAATCGTAAAGATATGTACCTATATATCTTGAATATATTGATTCTGTACAAATGTGCAACAATGTAATTTCAGAAATTCAATTGTAGATTGTATATTATTAACTTCAACTTAATAACCATACCAGTTTCCCTATTTACATCAAATAATTCGAAAGTGGAGTGACCATGGTATTGTTACAAGTTAGAATATCAAACAATATTTATTTATGATTTTTCTTGTTGCTTCAATGTGAGCTCAAATGAAATAGTTCATCAACAATAGATCTTGCAACCACATTCATCAATTCTGTAATGATTGATAGGGCATGGAAAGCAGTATTTCGCTTGAGTAGCATTTTCAACCTGTTCAACGGCAGTCTCTGCTGTCTGCACAAACTTTGGGAAGAATGGTGCTAATAAAAATACTATAGCAATGCTAATTAGAAGGATAGTTTTGAATTTCATTTGATAAAGTAACTATGAATATATATTATCTAAAGTTGTATTTAATATAACTATGAACTTGAAATTATGAATGAATGAACATGATAATATTATTCCATATCTAATGCTCAAAGTGTATATAATATTAAATGGTTCTAAATTTCTGAATCCAAGACATAAAAATGACACAATGATCTATCATTGTAGATTCTTGTTCAATAGTTGTAAACTCTATGCTATTTTTCAACATTTATGTCGAAACAGAGTTGAGTTATATAATTCATAATAAAATGAGTTCTATCATTTAATAGATTATTCAAATATTATAATATACGGTAAAATGATATATAGAATAAAATATATGTTTTGCACTCTTTTGATATATATACCAATCAATTACAATGTATAAGTGCTACCTAGGTGATAGATAGGACTTTACAATGAGATGATATATTTTAGAGCAGAAGGCAATGCAAAGTAAGAGTAATAGCATTCAATGAATCAATTCGACAATCAATCATTGATTATAATCAATCATTGTTCTAAATATAAATCATTGATTGCATATTATCTAATTTAATTTAGGAAGATAGATTGTGACAAATCACCTTTAACTCTATGCAATTTGTGTACTGTTTACTCTTCCAATGGATAAATGAATCGCACCTAACCAACAACATAAAAAACCATAGACAAAAAGAGTTAGTTGCAATTTATTTGTTTTTTTTACTTTTTTAAAAACCAAACAATAATTCAAAATAATACTCAATAAACTGGGAATTGTGTTGAAATGCTTGTGTTATGTTGCAATCTTTCATTTTACCACCACCAACCTTGTATTTTTATTATTAGTATTATTATTTTATTATTATTATTATTTAGTTTTATAAACAACTTTTTTTTTTACATTTTATTATTCATATTATATTTCTATTAGATCGATAAAATAGTTATTATTATATTGATAATCAATATTGTTTAATATTACAAAATGTGTGGAATATTAGCATGTGGAACCATGGCATGTTGTGCTGGTATGTATTATTAAGGGATATTTGTGTTTTGAATATCTGTAGAGTAGAATTCTAGAATGATGTTAACATATTAATTTGTTATAAATTGATTGATGAATCATTTAGGTTGCTCATGTTGTGGTGCTATTATTAAAAAGTCAACAGGTACTAAGAGTTATCTATGTTATATTCTTTTTGTTAGTATCGATTCTATCATACATATTAAGTGCTTTTTGCTTCACAATGGTTCGCTAGTGTAGATGGTATGATTTTCACTATATCTATTTAAATAGGCGATCTTCTGATTACTGATCAATTAATTTTTGTGTAGTTTTAAAGATTTGCTCAAAATATGATAATGAGTTTTTTGGATCTTTAGTAGTTTATAGATTGACATTTGCATTGGCAATCTATCACATCTTACTTGGCTTAGTTTTAATTGGTGTAAAGTCATCTGAAGACTCACGTGCAGCAATCCAAGATGGATATTGGCCAGTCAAAATATTCTTCTTGGCAGGTTCTTTCCTTTGCATCATTCTTCATCCCAAATACATTCTTTGTCTACTATGGATGGATATCATTATTTGGTGCAGCTTTCTTTATTATCATTCAGCTTGTACTTCTCATTGAGTTTGCATACAGTATCAATGAGATGTGGGTATCTAAAATCGAAGACGAGGGTCATCTTACCAATCGTTACTACTTCATGTTGCTTGGTAGCACCATTGCAACCATTTTGCATTGCATTGGCTCTCACCATTACTATGTTGGTACTCTGGAGCAAAACATCAATCAATCAATTCTTTATTGTATTCAATCTTGGTATCTCACTCATTATCGGAGTTTTATCCATCAACGAAAAGGTTTGTTTTCTTGCATCTGAGATAATTTATTCAACCTGACTAATCTTAACATGAAACTAAATATAGATTAGAGAATACAGACCATCATCTGGATTATTCCAATCAGGTGTTGTTATGTTTGTATTCTGCCTACCTCGTTTTTAGCGCAATTATGAGTGAGCCATCAATGGACAACAGCAGCGACAGTGGAAAGCAAAAACATGGACCATCATCATTGGTTCGATGTTTACTATCATTTCAGTTTGCTACTCTGCGTTCAGAGCTTCAGATTCGAACGAAATTCTTGGATCTTCAAGTGGATTCGATCAACTTCCAATTACCAGCGATGATGAAGCTGATGGAAAGATGGAGGACGACGAAGCAGGTGGTGTCGCATATAACTACACCTTCTTCCACATTACATTCGCACTTGGTGCTATGTACATCGGAATGCTTTTGACCAACTGGGCAACCATTTCAGGTGTAAACTCAGGATCAAATATCAATGTCGACTCTGGTATGGTTTCTGTTTGGGTAAAGATTGTCAGCGGTTGGTTGGTACACCTCCTATACCTTTGGACACTAGTTGCTCCAGTTTTAATGCCAAATCGTACATGGGATTAAACCAAACAAATGCGCTTTCACATATTTATATTGTATATTCAAACTCCAACATTCCATTTCAATAAATTACATTGAGTTCAGCTCGAACTTTGTCATTTTAGGTAGATAAGTTTGTTTTTATTCAAGCACAATCGATTATTTATGCTCTGGACGTATCTGCTCAACAACACCCGAGCATTTGGTGCCGTCAAAGAAAGAGGTAGTTGTTGATAACCTCATTATCTCGTGATATGATCTTAACTATCTCTTGTCCAACGATTCCACCAAGGATTGCACACACTGGAGCAATCTCACAATTCAGCTGCTTTACACATAATCGCAGCAATTCTTCATGTTTGCTTGCACCTGTATTTGTTTCTAACTGTTTGATGATAGCATCGATATTGCTTTGAGATGGAAGTTTATTGCAACTCTGTTGATATTGATATAATACTACAATCATTGAAATTGCCGGAATTGTTAGTTTAAGGATTGATGTTTAATTTTGTCTGAAACAATTCATAATACTACATACCAGCTAAAATATAGTATAATGGTGATAATCTATTTGGCAATGAACTCCATTGTACTGATAAAAGCATCGTTTAAACTTGAAAACGAGGAAGTACGTTCGATTATCTCTTCAATCTCCTCTGCTTCTTCCTCTTTACTGCTATTGTTATTGTTGCTGTCTTTCTTTGTTACTTTTGTCTTTTTCCTATAATATATATGTAATATGTTGTTGTTAGTCTTGTTCTTGGAAGAAGCAGACTGAATTTGACTTCAACTTACTTGAGTGCATATTTGAATACATTTCCTAAATCAGAGAAGAAATATCCTTGTAAACCAAAACAATGAGTGAGAATAAATGATACACCATCCATACGACACAAACTATTGATACGGAGCTGAACAACACTGTCGAGACTGTCAACACAAACCAATGAAAATCCCTTGATAAACTCTCCACTGATAGCGTCTGGTGAAATGGATTCTGCACGTACATTGATCAGTGGATTCAACTCTTGTAATGCGAGAATAGCAGACTCTGATCTCTGGTCGTTTATATATTGCTATTGATTAGTTTGTTGATCCGTAGAATATAAAATAAACTTTACACTTCTGATTCAACTTACAGTTTTACCTATTGATTGGTCACCATTTATAAAAAGACCAATGTCATTGTCGGTGACAATGGTGTTGTCTATGACGGTGATATTTCCAACACCGGCCAGTGCGACATTCTTGGCGATCTCTGCAGACAATCCAGTGATACCAATGAACAGTACTCTAGCACGTCTCAATCGATTCTGGGCATCGACACCCCATACTCTGATACCACGGTCATATAAAGCAGCTTCATAGTCTGTCAATGCATTGTTTTCGTCTTCAACGATATTGATCTGTCTCTGTGGTTCTGGATGTGCAATGCCACTCATTCTATTCTCCAAATATAACTAGTTATCAAAAGTGCACCGCAACCGTAACACTCTAACCTGGATATCTTAACTTTAGCAATTATTGTATATGTGTGTTGAAGCAGTAGTCGAGTTGACTGTATACAGTTTTCCGACTGGAGCGAAATAGTTGTTATCGAGTAGCAGAAACAGTGATCACCAACTTTAAAGACGGAACTTCAAAAACCAATAAATCACATGTGATTAACTTGAAAAATAAAAATAAAAAAATTAACTTAACGTTCATGTCCTGTGTTTGTGGTTAGTGGTCAGAGGAGTAGGAAAGTAAAAAAAATTGAAATTTTTTTAATGAATATCATTTAGTATCATTATTATTATTATTAATTTTGTTTTGTTAATATTGTAGTTAATTTGTTATTTTTTTTTTTTTTTTTTACTTTACTTTGTATTCTATTCTATTTATTTATCTATTTATTTATCTATTTATTTAATATTAGAATATAATTAAATAGAAAAATGAGCAGC
Source organism: Heterostelium multicystogenum (assembly GCA_003667245.1). Taxonomy (NCBI): domain Eukaryota; phylum Evosea; class Eumycetozoa; order Acytosteliales; family Acytosteliaceae; genus Heterostelium; species Heterostelium multicystogenum. Next base: position 33,135 of record RCNN01000499.1, read on the forward strand.
GAGGGTACTACTACTGCTACTACTGCAACTGCTTCGCCACCTGCTAATAATACTGCTGCATCAAATGCTGGCAAGGATAAGGAGAAAGACACCACTGGTGGTGCTGGAAGTCAGTCTCCTATTGAGATCCCCGAGAATCTTTCTTCGTTAAACACTACACAGCTGAAGGCTATATTGACTTCGAGAAACATGTCTGATAAGGGTGCCAAATCTGTATTAATATCTAGAATCAACGAGATCAAATCATCGTCTACTCCACCTGCATCGCCATCCACTCAAAAGAAACAGGCACCTGTTGTCTCGCCAAAGTCAACCACCAATAATATAAGCTCGCCAACTAAATCAAAGAAATCAAATGCCAAGGAGGAAAAAGAAAAGAAAAAAGACACCAAGCAAAAGGAGAAGGAAAAGGAAAAAGAGAAAGAGAAGGAAAAAGAAAAGGAGAAAGAAAAGGAGAAGGAGAAGGAAAAAGAGAAAGCTAAAGAAGTCGTCCAGGATGACGATGAGAATGAAGAAAACAATGAAGATTCCGAAGAGTCTAATACCGCTCCAACAGATAACAATGACGATGACAACGAAAATGAAGAGGAGCAACAGGAGAATAATGACTACCAACAAGAAGAATACAACAATGAGGATGAGGATCTCGTTGACAATAAAGAGCAATTCGATTACTCAGACAACGAAGACAACTACACTGACAACACCCCTAGCGATGACATCGATCACAAGGAAGTCGACAAGGTTATCAAAGAGGTTGAAGAGTCTGTAGCTGAAAAGGTCAATAAATCAGCAGACAAGAAGGCAGAGGAGAAGGCTAAAGTCCAACAATCGCTTGCCGAAATGGAAGAGTCGTTTTAAGAAATCGCCACTCCTCAAGATTACTGGTCTCACTGAGGCAATCATCGAGAAAGATCTCAAGGAGTACCTTACTGTTCACGGTAAAGTTTTAAGTGTTACATTTGACGGACCAAAGAGAGATATTGCTGTTGTCTGCATGGAGAACCAACAATCTCACAATGCTGTCAAAGAAAAATTAAATGGAACTAAAGTAAGTTGCATGCTTAATGATCAATTATCTATCTGAACAATACTAACCACTATTTTTAACGCCAATAGCTAAAGAATTGTACATTAAATATAAGTGAGATGCCAATTTCAGACACATTGCTGTTTGTTGGTAATCTTGGACCAGAGGTCGGAAGAGAACACCTCAGAAAGATGTTTGAGAAGTACGGTGAAGTTGACCGTGTTATTGTCATGAAGAACAAGAGAAGTGGAGAGTCAAAAGGTTATGGTTTCATCGACTTTAGAACAAAGTTGCAAGCCAACGCAGCTAAATCATCATTGGGTTCGACCACCTACAATGGAAGAACGCTTCGTGTTGATTGGGCAGACTCATGTACTACACTTGAATTAATGCATTCAAAGACAATCTTTGTTGATCGACTTCCAAGAAACTATGTTGTAAGTAGCAATTCACCTCATATTAGTTCTCTCAAGTATTAACTTTGTTCTGTTAGGATACAATCATTTTGAGAAAATTGTTTGCACCATTTGGAAAGATTAAAGATTGCAATGTTGTCCCAAATCCAACAACTGGACAACCAAGAGGTTTTGCTTTTATTGACTATGAGTTAGTTGATGATGCTGAAAAAGCCCAAAAGACTATGAATGAGAAAGATCTTCAAGGTTACAAGATTAGAGTCAGCTTTGGTAATCCTTCCAAACCAGGATACACATTGGTCCGTCAACCTAGACAAGGACCTCCTCCACCCCCACCTCACAGAGGTGGTTATGGTGGACGTGGTCGTGGAGGTCATGATCGTGGAGGTTTCAGAGGTGGACATATGGGTCGTGGAGGTCACCCTTTCAATGGTCCATTCCAACCACCACACCTCCACCCACATGCTCACCCACATCCACACGCTCATCCAATGGGTGCCATGCCATCTCCAGTTCCAGGACAACAATTCCCACCATACAGAGGAGGTGGTCCACGTGTTAATGCTCCACGTGGAGTAAACGGCCCAGCTCATCCACCTAACATGGTCGGTGGACACACTCCACCTTTGTTCCCTCACCCAGGTATGGGTAACGTTCCACCACAACAAGCTCTCCAGAATAACTGGAAGCAAGACCCACTTGCACAAGCCAACTTGCAAATCCAATTAATGCAAGAGAAACTTAAGGCACAATCAGAAGCTCTCCAAAGATCAAATGCTGCTCAAGCTGCTGCAGCTGCTCAAGCCCAACACGAGAAATCTCAAAAGGAAGCACTTAAGAATCAAATTCAAATGCAAGAGAAACAGAGAAAGATGCAACAAGAGGCTCTAATCAAACAACAACAGCAACAACAACAGCAACATCAACAACAACTCCAACAGCAACAAGCCTACATTCAACAACTTTCAAAGTTGCAACACCAACAACAGCCACAGACTCCAGTCGCTCAAACCCCTGTAATGAGCCAAGCTGCCACACCAAACAACGCCGCTTATCAACAATACATTGAATGGGCAGCCTATATAGCTCAAAATCCTGTAAGTAAATCTTTGGCATCATCTAACCATTCAAATATTAATCATAGTTAAATTTATTTAGGCATATGCTGGTTATTCTCCACAGGTAAAATATAATTTGCTTTTAAATAAGACACAGAATAGGTATCAATAACATCTAGGGAATACTAATTTAAATTTACAACCTTTTAGGATATTTATAATTATTATGCAAACTATGCTGCACAAACTGAGCAAGTTGGACAAAAGAGACAATTTGACCATACAACGGGAACTGGAGGTGCATTTACTCCCCAATTCCCTATTCATCCACCACACAATACTCATCCACATAGTTCTCATTCTCATCATCCACATGATGGAGGAAAGAGATCAAGACATTAAACACCCACACCAATCTTCTTGTTCATATTCCATTCCATCCCCCACCTTCCTGTTCCATCATTTTAACTCCATGTCCGTTGTTTCATAATTTTTAACAATATTACACTTTCACGTCAACCAAAACCAAACTATAATATTTATATATATATTTTTATTTCTATAACATATTTATATATTATATTGGAAATACATTTAATTACAATACAAACATCAACAAGGTTATTGCTATTAACTATAACTAAAAATAATTAATTTAAACAATAATTATGATATCAATAACAACCAAAAAAAAAAAACACATTTCTACAACTAATTAGTCAGAGGAAGATATATACAATTTAATTATCATCTAAATCGATTTGAACAATTATGAATAATATCCTTCCATCATAACCAATTAAACCATGTTAATATTCACCAAAATAAATCTATGATGCAATACGCAAATATCATACACTAACAATATCCTTAAGCCAATATTATTACCAATAAGTACTATTTTACTAATTAACTAATAAGCAATATTTATTTATTTGGATGTTAAAACCAATCAAACCAATAAGTATAATTATTGTTTTGTATATGAATTTAATTCGATATTTATATAATGCTATTAAAATGACAATATACCCAAAACAAACGATACCGTTGAACAATCAAATTTATAAAGTTAACAATGAATCAAAGAAAGTTATAAGTATACTGCGAAAAAAATTCTAAAGTAAATTAAACAAACTAATAGGTTTGTAATGTGTTTTGTTGACTCAATATTCCATGATCGAGAAATTATGTTCAAGATATACAGAATTTGTTTTATCAATTTTTGGAATCTGATGATTATATTATTAGTTTGTGACTATGGTCGTTTGAACTTAATTTACATATTTATTATGTTTGTTTTTTTTTTTATAATAAATTTAAATTTTATAATGATCTACAATAATTTATTTTTAAACTATAATCTTACAAATCTGAAGAAAATTATTATTAACTTTATTCAATGTAATTGGCTGAGCAAATCATTGAATCCAAAAGAGATTCGTAAAGTTCTTTGGATAATTTAATATATTCTGTATTTAATGCTTGATTGGAGCTTGATGGTCTTGAAATAGGCATATCAATCCATGCAAGTGCTGTAGCATTCAAAATCTATTTACATAATAAAAACAATATTGTGTTAATAATTCAATAGAGAGAACGTATTTGGATCAATACTATACCTGCAGAGCAACTCTAACTTGACTTGGATTAAGACCATAGTCTCTTGGCAAATTTAGGAAATCATAAAGTCTGTCAAGATCTTTCTTTGTTGTCAGCATAACATCCCTAGCGATTACAAGGATTAATAAGCGATTTGTTGTCTCAATAATTATTTTGTTGTTACTTACATGTGGATAAAATTCTCGGCCTCAGCCAAGTTATTCAGGTATGCCATTTGAGACGATTTTGGAATTAAGTCCATCTGGTGGATATTTAAAAATTGTAAAGTCTCTCATTCTCTCCAAGGCTTCTTTGAATCTTTCACGGACATCACCCAATGCGATCTTTTTCCACAAAAGATAGTCGTTGACAGGTGCCTTTGGGTTGGCAGTCAAACAGATTTTGCCTTCAGGACTGGAATCATTTGTAAACTTCCAAGCCTGGTGGCTCTTATCATTCCACTCACTCGAAACCAATACCAACTCTGGATTGTGGACTGGAGCAGGAGCTTTATTTTTATTCTCAGAGAAAGGCGAGATGTTTCTAGATAAGATCAAATGCTCTGTGCCATTCTTGTTGTGTAGATTTTGTAACCATTCCTTAGCATTTATTTCGCTCTTATTTTTAGATTCATCTTGCATAGTAATTCTAATATTTTCCAAAATTTTCACTAATCAACACCACGTCACACAAATATTAATAAAACCTGGATCGTCGAATCTGTATTATTGTTTATACCTACATGATGAATCAAAACTACTTTTATTTTTGAGTGAATCCAAAAAATGATTACCATGAACAACCATCAAGACTGGATTCATAAGTTTTTTTCTTTGTGCAGCTGCTACGGACAAAAGTGACTGACTTGTTTTAAACATAGAGGCCATTTTATTTTAGATTTAATTAATTGTTGTTCTTAGATAAAATGATGGGCTTATGTAAAACAATGTTTAGGCTAATATTTATAAATGATCTAAATCAAATAATAATAGAGTTTATTATTTTGTATTTAAACAATTACTTTTCGAATAAAGATATTAATAATAATATAATATTGAAAACAAATATGTAATATTAAGAAAATTAAAATAAAATAGATAAACAAACAGTAAACGAGACTATAGTTTAGTTAGTTTAGCTAGGTTTGTTAAAGTAATAGTATTATGATTAAAGTAATATTATAAGAAAAGATAATAATAATGTTATCTATATATTCAAAAAAATACGAATGAACAACAACAACAACAAAAGGGTGTAGGTAGATGTTGTTGTTGTTATTATTAAAAACCATTCATTATCATCACTTCTCTCAAGATAGATGAGAAAATTATATTATATTAATATAAAATTATTTATTTTTTAACCCCCATTCATTATATTACATTGTGGGGCATTTCCATTGGGTTTGGAACAACAGATTTTATTTTATGTTTTTATCCAATACCAAAAGAGTTAATCTATGACTTTTTAAGCGTTAGTTTGTAGTTGTAATACTAATGGGGTGTGGTTGGTTTTTGTTTTTTGTTTGGTTTTTTGAATGTTTTAAAAAACAACCACCTTATTTATTTATATATTCAACAGACAGATACATAATAATCAATAAAATGAAGTTCTAAATATTAAACTAAAAATAACTACTTTTCATTAGCATAGGTTTAGTAATATTATTATTCGTACTATCTTTACTAGTGCTAATACTAATGAAATGCCAATACCAATTATATGCAATAAAATATAGTTTATCTTGACATGAAACTCATATGTTATTCAAAACAACATTAGTATTAGTCAATAATTAATATTAATTAAAATTAAATTTAGTGTTAAATATAATGTTATGATATTGATAATCTTTAAAATTGATCTTTATTAATTGTTCGAGTTCTAATGTCTTTTAACATCCACATTCTTGTGGAGCGGTAGTTTTGGATATGAAACCTATAAATTTTAAATTGTTGTTGATATTTTAGTTTTGTTAGTGGTTGTTATTGTTGATGGGTCTCTTTTAGATTTAGAGAATATAATAATAACTTACCAGTAATTGATCCAAGATCAAGGAAACTGTTGTTGATAGTGAATCCTTTAAACTCAATAACAATTCTTGTTTCGCTGGAGATGATTTCATTAAGCTCAAGCATGAATGGAATTGATTCATGTGAATGGTTGCAAATGTTGGTCAAAGATTGGATATCATTGACGTAGCTCTTAATTTGCATATAGTTTGTGGAATATCCTTGGATGGTAACATGCACTAAGACTCTAGCACCGGTTGGATTCTTGATAATAAGTTTGGTCTCACCTTTGGGCGAATGTTGTTCATTGGCAGTCATTACCCATTTTCCTTCGATCTTTCTCTTGATAAAGAGTGTATTTACACCGTCAAAGTTATAGACAGAGTCACAAATGGAATCTTCAATCATTTTAGTAAATATATATATATTAAGCTTTAGAAAAGATAGATAATTATAAATAATTATAGTAAGTTAAAGTAACTACCGATATTTCTGGTCTGGATTAAATAAATTGGTAATTATTAAAAAATAATAATTTTATTAAATATCTTTCAATCTAGATTCAGAAAAGAAAGGGATACACAAATTCAACAAATCCTTCTAATATTCCAAAACTTCAGCAAAATATGCATAGGATATTCATCTGAAACATTTAGTCTTGGATTTGAGACTAGTTACTGATTGAGATTTATATCTCTAACAAAGAAGAAGAAGAAGAACTTTGACAATGACAGTCAGATGAGTTGAATTTCATCTAATTTGTAGTTTGGACAGATAGTTCCTTCTTGATTGGATCAAATCGATTGATGACAGTACATTCCCAAAATTTTTGTAACCCCCACAAAATTGGTAAGTTCACCTTTTTTTGAAATTGATAAATGACACAAATGAACACTTGAATTTATTTTTATCTAATATCCAAGTTATTTGACCAAAATATAAATACCTAACTTAGAATATTTTATTCTTATTTATCAAACTTTAAATCTATAACAAATAATTCTATTTATTTATTAACTTTAAATATATTAATCAAGAATGTGCGAATGTGAAAATCCAGGAGGTAGAATCACCTTTAATGGTGATATTCAACTCATCAAGAGAGAACTAGATCCACTCTGGAAAATTAATGCTGTGGAGGGTCTCAGTCCAAAAGGAGAATCCAAGATTGTCATCAAAAACCCAAAGGGCCACAAGGTATTGGTTCATGTTACACTCCAAGGAAACACTCAAAATCAAGTCATTGTCAAAACCAACTTCAACGATATTCCATCTCTTACCAATACCGCACTTCACAATCATCAATTCGTTCCATTCTCTCTCACCCTCAATGAAGTTACCGACGAAACCAATATTATTGTGGAATTCAGAGCAGTCAATCCTTTGAACAATGGTATTTTAGCCAATGGTAGCATTACCGGATATATCCGTGTTCTTTAAATAAATTTATCATTTTGAAGAATGGTTGTTATAAAATATCTCATGTTTTAGCAATTGATTTATTGTCTTTACCTGGTTGTTGATAAAAAAATGAGATTTCTTTGGACCAAACATGTTTGAAGTGTCGATTACCCCCAAAGTTTCTAAATCAATTGTTTTGACTCAATCAAAATCATTAATCTTTGCTTCCAATTTTTGTCAAGTTGTGTACAGTCCTGTCATGGAAAATTTTTTCAGTTTTTTTTACCCAATAATAGTCATTTTTTAATCAAAATCTAATCCACAAAGGGTTCAGTTTGACAATCTAAATCAACAACATATCTTGGGCAAATTACAAAATAGTTCCTTTATTCTGTGAGAACTTTTGTCATCATTAACTCCATGAATCATTTTGTGATAATCACAGATTTTCCTATTTCATGTACATGAAATCGAATACAAATTCGATCCTTGAAATCTCCAGTTGTGATTGAGAATAGTTTGGTGAAGGACAGGTTAAGAGAAATCTAGGTGTATATTAAAGATAATATTTTTATTATTTTTAAAAAGAAATCAATAATAACTATAAATTGAATCTATTTTGAAATACACTTTCAATATTATTAAATCCAAAAAACAATATATTTAAACTAAATAATGGCAACATTATGTGATGACTCCATTCTAGATGGAGACTATGACTTCAATGGTAAGAACATCATGTTCATCAAGAGACAGTTCAAAAACCCAGCATGGAAATTAGAGCAATTCGAGAGTCACTCGCCCAATGGAGAGACCAAGATCATTATTAAGAATCCAACCAATGCTAAATTCTTGGTACACCTAAGAATCCAAGGAAATACCTTCTGGCAAACCAGCATCACCTCCTACGTCGATGATATCAAGTCATTGGAAACTCTTTGTAACCACAACGGTCACGAACAGATGCCAATTGCTTTGGAGATTAACGAAGTTTCCGAAGATTCACGTATGTTGGTGGAATTCAAAATCGCCAATCCCAACAGAAATGGTGTATTTAATTTTGGAAGTATCACTGGATACATTGTCCCACTTAACAAATAAATAATCAATCCTAAAAGGAATTTCTTATATATAAATCGCAGCAATCCATTGTTTCTTATTTTTGTATACATCCAATTGCGCCACTATTATTTATTATTTTCTTCTTTTAAATATAGAATTGATCACAGGAGGTTTCTCTTCTTTCTTTTTTCTAAAATCATATGATAGTTTTATTAATAACTAAAGTACTTGGCTGGATGCTGTATGATTTTACTTACACAATAGTTGGTGCTGAAGTAATGACTGCACCAACTTTAACTGAGTTTGAAACAACTGGCTTAGCTGTTACCGCTGCACTTTGACTATATTTGTTATAGGCTTTTTCTAAACAAACAAGTTAATAATAATTTACTGGTAGTCGATGAAGTAGGATCTTACTTTTGGCTTGTGATGCTGGTTTAGGTGTAGGAGAATCAATCCGCAGTCTTTCTTTTTCTTTTCTCTCCTCCATTTCTCTTTGCTTCTCTTCTAATTTATCGTAGTATTCATCGGGTTTGTTTCCATCTGGATTAAAGTAAAACATTGGTAGATTGGTACCATTTTCTTTAATTTCACAAAAACTGATCAACTTTTCTAAAATCAGTGGATTATTAAAGGCTGTTGAGCTTCTTAGAGAATCATTGAAATTTAATCCATCCTGTTTCATCTTATGTAGCTTTATAATTTTTTCCTATTTCCATTCAATTTTAGTTAGACTTGTTTGCTCAGTAACTACCTAAAGTTGATATGCTAATTACCTTTAGCTTTTGATCTACCTCATCATCTTCACTATGTTTATCTTTTTCATTGTCATTTTCAGGAGGTTCGGTTGCTGTATTGTTGTTGTTATTTTTGTTGGAGTGTTGCGGTATAATTATTGGTGGCGACGATATATTTGGATATAGTCCAGTGAAATTGGGATTGGTAGATATTGGAGGATCGCTGATTATAGGTGGTGAGTAGAGTGTGGGTGTGGGAGGTGTTTTGTTTGTTTAATGACACTGGAGGCGTACTGTTCTCGAGTGTTGTATGAATCAAGTTATTTCTCATTGTAAGTATTGGTTCAATATATCTAGGTCGTTTCTTTCGCTTTGCCTCCTCATCATCATCATCATCGGTAGTGTTGTTGTTTTTGCGCTCTGGTTCTATCAAGTCTTTATCAGCCTCACATTCCTCCATCTCTATATTTCCATCAGCATCTTCATCATCGTTATCCTCAACTTTTATACCATAGGGCTTCTCCAACACCTTATCAATCGAGAGTTTCCTAACTGAGTCATAATCTACTCCAGCCAACCAAACCAAAGCATACCAATCATAATTGCAAAAGTTAAATATGCAAAGTCCGACATAAAGCAATTAGTAACCATTCATTGAGAAGAGTGCCATAACCTATTGCATATATCTATCTATAGTAACATACCTGAATAATCACTATCATTTTTATCTTTCTCATGGTTGGTGTTGTTACTACTACTGCTACTACTACTCTTGGTTGAAGTAGAGTCAACATTTACGATGTCTTTATCATCATTGTCATTATCTTCACTATCTGATCCATAGCATTGGAATAAGCTCATGTTCTAAACAACTAACTAAACTAAACTATAGTTATATATATTATAAGAATCAATATCTAATCAAATATTAATATTATCTTATTCATGAATATTTAAAATGAAATTCAAATTTCAAAATTAACTTTCTTTTGTTTTAACGGTTGAACTTCTATTCTTTCATTCTCATCGACAAAGAGTATGACTCTATACCCTTGTATTTTTAATAAAATCATAGCTTAAATACTGTGCTATTATTATTATTATTATTATTATTTGAATAGTGGCGCTTCTTGTTTATATTGTGGTTCTAAGTTGTAGTTAGAGATTGCCTCTTCTAATACTTTGATTGATTCTACTGAGTTTGGATATGATACCTCAGCAAGTGCTTTGTAATCAGCTAGCTGTTTGGTTGTTAGGGGTGGTTTAACTGTCTTGATAAACCATTCGATCATTTCATATTGGTTCTTGCGAAATAGTACAGTTACATATTTTGATATATCAAGGAGTTCATTCTTGTTGAAATTAGTATCAACTATACACTTGTAAATATACTTGGCAAGCTTGAAGTTGCCACTGTACACTGCATTTCTAAAGGTAGCATGTGTAGTAATCGATCCAATATCAACAACGTTTTGGTGTAGCCATTCTAAGATATCAAGATGCTCACTGTTTGCCGCAATCTCAAGAAAGTTGTGCTCTTTATCGTTTCTGTCAATGTGCTCACACAAGCACTTGACAACATCTAAATGACCATAAATAAGTGCATTTGACAATGCTTTGTTCACGGTAAGAGATACACCGCTCCCTAAACAAACCCGATGTATATACTTGACGATTTCTAAATTTCCATTTTTAGCTGCGTAGGTCAAGGCGGTCTGGTAGAAGCAAGGTATTTGGCTCTCGTGCAACCATTTTATAAACTCAAAGTGTCCACGAAACGCCGCACTATTAATGGTACCACGAGTACACTTTACATGACCGGTGCTATACAGAAACTTGGCAATATCAAGATGTCCATGATAGGCTGCCTGATCTATTAAAATAGGGAGAAACACATCCGAGGTTCGATTATGATACAGCCACCGAACAGCCTCGAAATGTCCACCACAGATGGCATTTCTAATTGCATTATCGGTCCAACCCTCACTGCGATTCGTGTGCAACCACTCCATAATGCTAACATGACCACCCCCTGCTGCATGGTCAAATGCATAGGCGGTACATCCCTCTGTACGGTTCTCATGTAGCCACTTCAGGCACTCTAGATGTCCTCCTTGGGCAGCGCTATCCATTGCTTTAGTTGTACACCAAACACCGGCATATAGGCTGAGCCATTTTAGCATTTCTAGATTGCCATTCAAGGCAGCAGAGCTCATAAGTTCAGGAGTACAAATATTAATACCGTGTCCATAAAGAAGTCGAACGATGTTGAAATTGTTAATGTAATAACTCTCATCTCGAAACAGACTTCGGCACTTACGAAGCAGATACTCTAGCAGGTGGGTATGTCCATGTCTGATTGCATATCGAGGCATATTACTTCTCTCTAATTCTTGATGCGGCAACACCTCAATCAAGTGCTCAATGAAATCAACTTTACCAACCAGTGCTGCACTATCCAGTGCTGTGAAATCTAACCTATCTCTGAAGGTGCAGCTATTCTCAATGAAGTTATTTTGATGTTGCTCGAGAAAGAATAGAAGCATATCGAAGTTTTGAGAGAGAGGTGACTTGATCAAGGCTCTAGTGTAGTCCCATTGATACATCTCGAATCGATCAAAGAGATATTTGATAATGTCCATTCGGTTGTATTGCACTGCACAGCACATGATACTATTGATGGAATTGCACGGCTCGTGGAACTCCTTCTGATCAGTCACATGTAAAATATCACTAAAGTTATCCACCAAATCGTCCACGACTTCATGTGAGTGTAGATCCACTTTATTTTGATCGATTAGGTAGATAACCATCTCCAGACTTCCGTACCTCACAGCCATTTTCATTGTGTATTGTTTAGATACCCTCTCTCTTTTCTTGGTACTTGACAAGCATGCTTTCAGTGGCTCAAGGTAGTTGTAAGTGGCCAACCAAACAGGAATCGCGGCTAATTGATTCCATCTATAACACTTATGGCCCTTGATTCTGGAAATATCTCCAACACACTTGAATATCAATCTGTTTAGAACCACATTATTTATTATTGTACTAAATAATTGTTTTTCCATTTTTATCTACAAACTAAATATAAACACTATTGTAAAATGTAATAACACACATTCCAATCAATCAAGTCCTTCCCAAAATATTCACAAAAAAAACCAATTACTGTAATATAACCACTTAAATTTTCCAGTCCAGCAAAAGGGTAGTTGACATTTTCTCAGAGGCTAATCGATTCGAAAATGCAGAATATGATTTACAAATGTAATATATTTAATATTAAATAATTTAGTTTTCGAATTCGTAGGAGTCTAATTCGTTAACGCATGGACAGTGGTTTCCTGGGCAAGTTGGGGCAGTAGTGGCTGCAACTTCCTTGAAAACAGCCATTCCTGAACCTGAACCTGAACCGGAACCGGAACCTGATCCTGATCCTGATCCTGAACCGGAACCTGAACCGGAACCTGAAGCTGATCCTGAGCCTGAACCGGAACCTGATCCTGAACCTGAACCAGAGCAGGCACCTGAACCAGAGCAACCAGAAGAGGCTGAAGATGAACCGGAACCGGAACCAGAGCAGGCACCTGAACCAGAGCAACCAGATGAAGATGTTGAACCAGATGAGGATGATGAACCAGCTGAACCAGCAGAACCACCAGCAGAGGAACCTATGTTAATTTAGTAAAGAGATGAGTATTTTGACTGTAAATTAAATTAAAATCTAAAAAAATATTTACCTCCGTGAGTTCCAGCGGATGAACCACCATGAGTACCAGCGGATGAAGAACCACCGTGGGTACCAGCAGAGGAGGCTGAAGTGTGAGTGGTGGAAGTTGCGTGGGTGGATGAGGCGGTGGATGAGGCGGTGGTAGTGGTTGGGGTGGTACGTGAGCACTTTCTCAAAGCCTTTGGACATTGACATTTGCAGGTAGCAACGTCACATGTTGGGGTGGTGGTGCTAGCAATCATGCTACATCTCTCCTTGCAAGTTTGTTCACTTTAATTTCAATAGCAAAGAATATTAATAAAACGATCTAACTTAACCAGAACCATTTTAATTTTCAAATTTATTTACTTGTAGGCAATAATGTCGATGGTCTCACCAGTGTGGAATTTGCAGGCGCATTTCTTTGATGATGGTCTGACAGCAGAGGCAACGACCAGAGCCAAAGCCAATACTACAAAAATAGATAATAATTTATTCATTATGTTGTGTTTTGTTTGTAAAATAAATGGGTGGGTTTCCAACAAGCTGATTTTATAGTGAGACTCTGGTATCATTCAATTTCGTGATCAGTCTCGTTTGGCAGTTACAAATCTTGTCAAGATTTTACAAAAATAAAAAAATCCAACCAACCAAACAACCCAAGTCGAAAAAATGACTATTTGGTCCCTTTGGTTGTTATGAAAACAATCAAAATATCTACACAATAAAATCAGAAAACGTGTTTGAATAATTCATCACATCTTCCATATTATCTCAGAAAAAAAATAAGACCACAAATGACATTTTAGATAATATTTGATCAAAAACTTGCGTTGGTTTCTTGAATTCAAATTAGTAGTTTTTGAACAACAACGAAATTATTAATTAAAAATGAATTAAGTATCAACCCAGGGTAAATCAATACCCTGTCACCAACCTTTCAATTCTATTTTAGCGACATCGGCAATTTGAAAAGAAGTTCATCTTTAAGATGTGCTTGGGTTATTATTATATTATTTAAAAATTTAATTTATTGTATACATTATTCGGAGGATATAGGCTTTAATGTTCGGATAGATACTTTGACATGTCAAATTCTATTGGTTTCTGAAATTCTAGATATGGGAAAAACTATTTGAAATAGTGGATGGAAGGTATGTTATCTAAAAATATTAATACTATTATGACTATTATTACTATTATTATTATTATGAGAAACAAGAGAATGATCTTCTCTTTTTTGATGATTTTTGTTTCTTCTTTGATAGTTCGGTTGAAGAGTTTAAGGATGGAGATGAAGGCTGACTGGAGGCTGCCAGTGATTCTGATGAAGTTGAGACGGTGATGGATTGGGAATTGTTTTCTGTACAGTGTTTTTGGATAGTTGAATAGATTGGACTTTGTTTGAAGCGGTGGAAACTATCGTTATTTATAATGTCGAATATTTCCTTGATGGCACGATCAAACAACTTCTCAGAAATCTGTTGGGTTTGGATTCTCTTGTTGATCTCGCTGAAAGTACGATAGTCAAGATTGACTTCGATTGGTGAGTTGGGTGACAAATATTTTTCAAATAGCTTTGATGCTTGCTCGAGATTCTTTGTCTCTGCAAGTGCGGCTGTCATTTCCAAATCGAGTGTACTCGACTCTCTCGAAACCTTGTTGGCACCGTCGGAAGAAGATGACTCTGCAATACTTCCAGAACGAGTGGCAACAGCCACTTCAACAGACATTGGTAGGTGCATTTGTTGATCAGAGAGAGATGAGGATGAATTGTTATCATTGTTCATGTTAATTGAGCTCTGGCTGGAGTGACGACGGCTGGAAGAAGCACCGGTGACCTCCATTCGATCTGGCTGTTGCTGTGCCTCTGGAGTTGAATTGTTAGAGTGAGCCACGATATATGAATCTCTGAAAGCTCTTGCCTCAAAGAAAAAGTTGACATGATTGGATGAAAATTCACGCTCAGTGAATTCATAGAAAATCTTTCTGGTACACTCATTAGACAACACTGCACTGAGTGTTTTGAGGGTGTCCAATGTGACTGTGTTGTCAATGACCAAGTTGGCAAGTATTTCATTCATCTTATTGTTGGCACGCTGAGTTGATGGGTGTTGTACCTCTTGTTGCTTCTGGTCTTTTAATTTCTTCATTTTTAACTTTTTGTCGGAAGCAACATCGTTGCTTGCATTGACTGAAGTACTTCTTTTCTTTGAACGAAGTGCCATTTCTTTATATGGATATAATAGTTATATATTTATAAAAATAATTATATATATTTAGAAAAGATAATTAATATGGATATTAATGGATTGTTTTAAATGAATGGATTGGAATTAATTTGAATAGAATCAAAGTTTGAGTAGAATCAACTGTGTTGTTGATTGACTGATGACTGATTTACTATTAAGTAAGTGAATCTATCGTATCTGTTATTAGTTGTTTATCTGTCTGATTTATCTGTTTTAAAAATAGGTTAGTCAAAAGTTGGTTGGGAATACAATGAAAGAATTATTTTCCATTGGACGGGCACAACAAAAATAGGAAAGTTTAATTTTAGGATTTGGAAGTTGGTAATGTTTGAGAAAAATGTACAAAAGATTTATAACAACATAATTTAAACAAATGATGAAAGATAGATAAGATTAGATTGAGTTGGAAGTTGTTAGTTAGTTGATTAACAGATGGATATATTTAAATATTTTGTTATTGATGCAGGAGTTTGTTTTGTTATATTTTTAGTTGGAATTAAAGAATTCAAATTCTTTGTTACACTGATGTTGGTGCATCCAGTTTCAAAACTCCACAGATAAACAAACTGCAATTTATATTTATAATTATCTTCTTTTATTATTATTATTTATTATTATTATGTGTTTGTCTTTTTGTTTTGTATATGTTTGCTTATGTATGGGGTGTGATCCAAATGTATATCTCTATTATGAGTAAACTATGGTATACTCATCAATACCACAAACAATAGCAACAGCATGCGTAATTAATCGCGAGTGTGTTTGTGTGAGTGAGAGAGTGTGTGTGACTGAGTAAGTTAGATAGTGTAAATCTAAGTGAATGGAGGTGTTGGTTGTCTTTTCTTATAGTTTTGTAGGTATTTTGAATTGTGAATTGGAACGGGTGTGAGTTGAGTGTTTGTATAGTATTTAGAAGTAGAGAGTGGGTTTTTAATGTTGTAGAGGTATGATATAATAATTGTTATATGCATGGATTGTCATTCAATGGATGATGGATAGATGTACAACAATTACACCATATAAATATTTTATTATATGGTGATGAGGAGTTGGTGTGTTGTGAATGTGCTGATGGTGGGGTGATGATGCATCAGATGAGTGTTGGTTAGAAATAAAAATCTATGATTCTGTATGGTAGATAATTACCACATTGACGTAGATGTAATAGTACAGTGCAAATGTGGGTGAGGGTGAGGGAGTATGATGTGGTGATGTTTGAGCCATAATCTTGTAAATCAGTAGCATGTACATATGCTGTTACCATAATAAGTGGTGATGTTATAGACTATATTTATTACATTATCAACTGGATTGTGATTATTAATGGTTGAACTGTAATGGATTGATTTTATGATGATTCTGATGATGATGGTAATATTATTAATAGTGATGAATAAATTATATGATGTGCTTTTTGATTCGGAACACTCAATCTAACACCTATTAATATTATATTTCTACCCAATAGCTGTAACAATCGAATTTTGATGTTGATGATACTAAACATAACATACATTATAAAATACAAATGAAAATGGGAGTCGCCTTTGATTGGATTGTACTATTAATAAAATACTTAATATTACTACTCTGATGTTGTGATGATGATTGATTGCAAATAATTATTACTACTTTTGTTTTTGTCTATATATGATGATGATCATCAAATCAATTTCATATTGATATTATTATTATTATTATTAATAATAAAAAATGGTATTCACAAATAAATTTGGTGAATGCTATTCTGATGATTAGTTACCAACAACACTAGAATTACTAATTCATGTATGATATAAGTATTAATTGGATTTGATTGAATTGATGGTTTGATTATTATAAATATTATTTAATTCGATATTGGTTGGTTGGATGCTGTGTAATTCGATAAATACACGGTAATTTAATTTTGATCAAATAATGATAAACTCACTATTTGTGATTGATTTCCAAATGAGGCAGTTGACTGATAGGGTGGAGGAAGTAGAGTAGCGGTGTAAAATAGCACTGATAAGGTTGCACACAATCAACAAATACACACTTATTGCTATTTCAAATGAAATAATAAGAATGAAGGAGAATAGTTATTTAAATATCCATTGAATCTAATAGATTTGAAAGTATGTACTTTGAAAGTGGAGAAGATTCGAATCGATTGATTGTTAGTTTTCTTAGGATGTACATATATTTACATTTGTACCATTCATTAACCAATATAGTAGCACTATTTTTAGAGGATCCAAAATGATATTGATTAATTAAAATGGAGAGTATCCAAAAGGTGATTTCAATATTCTTGGCATTGTGGTTAAAGTTAAAACTTGTTGATATATGGGGTCATTATTTAAATGATAACTTTTAAAACCCAAACATAGATGTAATCAATCTCAACTTACTCCACATGAAATGGTGGTATTGATACATCAGTTTTAACGAATTAGCTTTATTAGGCAAGATGAAAAATGTGATTCAGTGTTTTGATTGTTTGTTATCTCTTGGTGGAGTTTTTGATTCCGATAAATTATTAATAAATTTTTGTTGATTGAGAGAATATTATAGTTGTTGGGATTTGTATTGGCTGCCAGCATAGCATCGCAGTCATATTAAAGATTATCTTATACTAACTAAGATGGAGTGGAGTTGGAGTTGTGGTGGTTGGTAGTGATGATGGAGATATTATTTCATACATACATGGAATTTCTTTTTAAAAACATTGATTCCAGAATGGAAAAGTTGGTACTGTAGATTTTGAAACAAACAACAATGGTTGATGTAAGTATTGATGAATAGTGTTGTTTGAAAAATGATCAGTGATATTATAATATATTAAATATTATTTTAAAGATATTAGTTTAAAGTAAAGATAAACTGTTACTATTCTTTGAGATTAGTTTTGAATGTGTGTATGAATTAATGAATGAATCAGATAAATGAATTAACACTGAGATAAATAGATCTATAGAATGAAGATTTATATTTAAAAATATATACAAATTAATTCAGTTACCTTACCTTTATAGTATATTAAATGGAAATTGAATGGAAACTTGATATATATAAACAAATTTAAAATATTACTATAATTGACAAAGTTAACCTTTCAATATTAATCTTGATTTATATCTCTATCTCCCCTTTAATTGCAAAATATGATATTAAATAATAAATGTATTTGGTTAGTTAAATTTTGTTTATATATTATTTATACAAATAGAGAGACTTGGAATAAAAGTCAAATATGAATTTGTAAATACAAATAAATCAACAAGTTATTTTGATAAATATTAATGAACAAATAATTAAAACATAGAATTACCAAACTAAGCCAAAACCATAATATTCTTACTCTAGTTGATTGATTGATTCTACACTTACCTTGTTAACTATTTCTGATTGTTATAATCAATTGCTTGATTGATTTGATGGCAATAGTAATAGTAGCAATCAACTCAAAACCAACCATTTATTATTATTGTAAACAAAAAAAGTAATAAAAGAAAGTAAAGAAATGAATAATTGCTGAGAATGTGTTGACTCTATAAATTTGAATCCATCTCCACAACGAATATCAAAGAGTGTAGCAGTATTATTAATATGTATTGTGAGGGGTAAAGAAATTTATGTATTTAAAATAATTATATCTTTAAAAAAAGATATCTCACACCTGATTTCACTACCATCTCCTGCTTCGATGTGTTTAACAAGTGGTAGTGGTGGTGGTGATGGTATTGGTAGCCTTATATCGACTGAATAGGCAATATTAAATATTCTTCATTACAATTTGTAATATTAGAGGTTGTGGCAATGGGTTACGACTGTCACATTCCATCCAACTCATTACTCAAGATTAAATATTCTAATATATATATTTAGCAGTCACACTCATCCGTTTTAAATTATTATTATTTTCTCTCTTTCAATTTGATCAGAATCTTTTGATATGCTGTGTTTACAAGTAGTGGTCTTGATTGAATATGGTCTTACATATTTTATTGATAGGATGAACTAACTTTATATGTGTGTGATAATTTTTGTTTTTGTAAAGTTATGATTTACTTGTGATTGAATCCTTTGCCATTCAAGTGAGATTTGTGATTTGTGGTTAGTGGTAGTTAAGTTATTTTTTGATTAATTGTTTTAAAATAATTAAAAGTAGAAACGGAATTTATAACTATTTATAGAAGATGTTTCAGATCTAAAACAAATATTTAAATTATTAAATTTGTATTTGTAACTGGAGTTGGTTGGTTTTGATTTATTATTTTAAAAATGGCGGTATGGCAGTAGTCATCGATGCTATCGCTCTTTGAGTAGTTTGGGGTTGTTGCCATTGATTGTTGTAGAAAATGAAAAGTGTATTTTCCATTCCCATCACACAAATTTGATAGCAATAGGAGGTAGAAGGTTTAAAATAGTTACCTATCTGGCATATACAGAATAGGTTTGAGATATCATAGGAATCTATAGATACATATAAATATACTTACTTTATCGATTTAGAAAACTATTTAACTGATTTTCTTGAATCAAGTATTCTCAGCTAATATTTATGTGTTTTATAATATATATTTATAATTGTAGACTTTTTTATAGAATGATATGTTTTTATAAATTTTGTTCCTCGTAGGACCAACTTTATTTTTTTGTTGTTTTTCAATTTGTGGAGAGATTGATGATGACCGATATGAAACAACTGCCTCGAGAATTCTAAAAGTTCCTGGTTTGTTTTTGTTTCTAAAATATTGGGAGCAATCACCCAAATCATTTCCAAAATGACAATGGGTGATTAATTCTTGATTTGTTGATTGTTAGGAACTAAATGCCCCTGCAGGTTATATAAAAACCAATTTAAATTTTAATGTTTTTTGGTGTGTTGTTTTTTCTTTGGTTCAAAAAAGCTCAGAACCAGTTAGAAATTCCGAACAACTAGATAATCAAATCAAAAAAATCCAAAATAATTTTCGTTTAAATTGTTGGGTAGGAAGCCCTTAATCGAATATTTCGTACCACTTTTTCCTAAAAAGTCAATTTTGCAAATATCAATATAATGATCATAACAAAAAGCTCAAAGTCACACATCCAATTACATTTTGGAGAGAAATACATTTAAATATCCTATTATTCATGTTATTTTTCTTATTCAAAAATAAACTTTGCATTTTTGTTTTTGATGATATCTATTGCACCACACCACAACTAGGATTACATTGTGAACCGTAAGACCTTTGAAAGTTATGAGGTGTGACACATCATCAGTCAGTGATTAGGAAAAGATCTGATTGATCAGTAAGATCTTGATGATAATTATATTTTATAATAATAATGAAACTTCGCAAATCAATATTGACAGTTTGTAGGTTGAGATCATTGGGCTTGGAGCTTCAATTTTATAGATTGCTTTTCATAGTAAAACAAGGATAATTACCAATAAGATGTTCCCTTTATTTGCATCTTTATCCCAACGCATCAATGGGTTGCAAAGAGAGATACTTTTAAACATTAAGTTTAGAAACTGATTCATCATTCTGATTGTACCCTCATTACATCCACCCAACAACAAACCAATCATTCAAACATTCATTCTATCGGTCATTGCTCAACAGTACAAAATGAAGTTAAGAAATGATCAACTCAACAAATGACACATAGAAATTAACATTATAAAAGAGTAAACAATGTCACAATTCAAACTGTCTGTGTAGAAAAACAACATTGGTAAATAATTAGTATTTCTTAATAAACCTGTTAATTAATGTTACTGATCTTGATTGGAAGTCTAATAATGACTGACCAGCTATTAAGATATGAAAGTAATTACATTCACTAAAAAACAAAGAGTTGTGGTGGAAGGAACTTCAATTGAAATGAACAAAAATGTTCTTTGAAAAAACCAAAGTCTAGATTTTATAAATGAATGAACATCACTCACTAAAAATGAATAAAATCAAATTTTATTTGAATGAATGGAGGTATTACCCACATCCACTGTAAAAACAGCAATGAAATTTCAACATCCAATCAATGAATAACAGTCACTTTATTGTGAAAATGATATCATCAATTAAAATAATATCTCTGAAATAATAATAATAATAATATTATTATTATTAATAATAATATTATTATTAAATAATAGAATAAAGATATATAGTATGTTTTATCTGTTTTTAAAATTTGAGATATTTGATCGTTTAATTTGGTTTGAAAGATTATTTAAGGATTGTTTTGTAAACATTAAAATAACATCAATAGCACAACCACATTACCATCATTGCAACTTGAGTTGGATTTGTCTGTGTGAAAAAAACAAAAAATAAAAATAAAAACAACAACAAAAATGAATTCAAGTGTGTTGTTTTTCAACAACAAACGTTTAATTTGTTCTTGATTCACACATTCATAGTTGTATTTGATTTGTAAAAGGTTTACATAATTTATAATAGTTTATTAGCACAACAGAACAGAACCGTACAAAATAGTATTTAGTAAATTTGGACTTTTACAAAAAGACAACACACATAAACATACAGAATCAATTCAACTTTAAAATATAATTAACAGAAAAGAATAACAACAATAATATAATATAATATATATAGAAGCAAATATAGATATAGATTTTTTCTAAAGTTTGATAGATATCTTTTAGCAAACTAGAGTCCTATAACACCACCACACTACCACCACCACTACCAAAACAATATAACAATAACTTCTTGAAAAACAACAACAAACTGAAACGCAACAACGACAACTATACAAACCAATCCAATAGCTAATAACCAATAATAATAGCACCACTTACTGTAAAAGGAGGAATTTATAATTGGAATTTTTAATATTTGTATACGACCGACCACTTGTTTAGTTTTTGTTTGTTTGCTTTGCTTTGGTTTGTTTTGTTTTGTTTTAGTTTTTATTTGAAAGAGAAGTGGAATGACCACAACAGTTCCAGACAGATTGAATCTTGGCATTGAATTTCATCAAACCGATGGACACGTTTTGAAAAAGGTGGTCAGAGTAGAGTCGTCCACCAAGATCGGCGAGGTGACACGATTGCTTCTCGACAAGTTTGGCAAATCCAGTGGCGACTCTGACGCACTGCTCTATCAGCTTTCGATATCACAGAAGATACACAAACCAGCCAGTGCAGGTACTCTCTGATCTCAACAAAATCACTGGCTGCATATAATATAAAGAATAACGTAATATCACAAACACCTTTGTCTCGTCGCCACTTGGCATCACTGTCCAAAGATTTGGCGCGCGACGTCATTCAATGCAGATCGAACAGCCCTATTGATACTATTTATCATATTACTCTAGGAGGATTTAATTTTACGAAGAAAACCAAAGAAGAATCCAGCAAGTGCGAAGCTGTCACAGAAGAAGAAGCCAGATGGCATCTTTAAGACTCTCTTCTCCATGTCCACACTCGAGATGAAGCTTTCCGAGGAGAAGGGCCTTCGTCAATATCACCGATGTTGAAGGCCAGGTAGACGTCCCAATATTGTTCTTTAATGTAGTTGCATACTTGGAGACCTACTTTGCCAAAGGTATTGTTATTGCCAACAGAGGTAGCTTATGACGATTGATTGCTAATGTAAATGGACCATGTGATTAGAAGGAGCAGCTGCAGAGATATCTAGCTCATTTTCAATGTTATGGTTTAGAATACACACAGGAATGTATTGAGTTGTTGCGGTGTTTCAGACAGAATGAACATTACGATGTGTCAGCGATGACAGCAACTACTCCTGGCCGCGCAGGTACCAACGTGAGAATACTTTGCAATTTTATATTGTATTTGCTACAGAATATCTTTACTGAGACCTCGTTGACCTACACTTTGTATACAACGTTCCTCAAGTCGGCGACACTCGAGTCAAAGTCGAACGTCTTTTACGAAATTCCCACAAAGAATCGTATCATCTTCAAGCAGATCATTGCTGTTTCTCTGTCGTCTGACAACACGTCATCCAGCATTGCTCGACACACTGGCAACCATTATTGCACCCTTCATCTTGGGCCGTATCGATTCACCTAAACACGCGATCATCGTCGCTCTCCACAACACCACCAACACCCGCAGAATTAGTATTCGTCGTCAACAAAGATCTATCTCCCGAAGAGATGACCTATGCAAGAAAGTGGCTGCCGATCTAATTCAAAAACATTGCTCTTTATTTATTAGTAAGTACACTCTGTCGCGATCCGCGCTTCAATCTTCACTTTTATTAATCCACGAATGCCCTGTCTAGTTTTCACCATATAAAGGTATTACACAGTTGGAGGAAGAACGTGTTTTATTCATCTTGTAATGTATTTTGTATAGATAAATGTAATTTTCCACCTAGTATAGCATGTCTAGGTGAGATATGGGTCACAAAACTATCGTATTGTCTTTGTAAATTCACCGAATCACTCTGGAAATGCACCTTCCTCGTCATCGTCTTCCTCGCTACACTCAAACTCTGCAACTTCACATGGTACTCTTCAACCCTCATATTCATCTTCCAGTTTGCGTGATGCAGGTTCACTTCTATCTCAGAGACCAACTCCAGTTCAACAGCAGCAAGATTCAAATAACAACAATCAAGCAACACCAATCGCAGCGTCGACTTCGACATCAACAACTTCAATTTTAGGAGCAGCAACTGGAAATATCCAGAATTCATCATCGATATCATTTAAGCTCGGTGCTTAACCAACGATTAGCTGCACACGACAACACCGAAATACCACTACAGATGATCTATCGATGGAAGTTGATCAAGACAGGAGCAATGTTCGAGTCATTCAAGATCTACTGCAAGGATTTCCGTTGCAAGATAGTTGGATTCCTCGCAAATTCACCACATATCGCACAGTTTCGTTCAGTGCTCGAGTCGGTTCGTGCACCTACTATCGATTCGCTGTTTGCATTCAGCTCACAAGAAATTCAATTGAAACATCAGAAAACTACTCTTCGAAATTGATACCCGCAGAGTATGATCGTCAGGGTATCTCTTGGGACGACTGGCGTGTCACTACAACAAACTCACACATGAAGCTCAATATGATAAGTTATCCGCCAGCATCTGTCATCCCCAAATCGGTGGATGACGAAATTGTTATTGCCTCATCTATATTTAGATCACTTCGTTTCCCTGTCCTTGTTTGGCAGCATCCCACCAATCGTGCGAGCATCACACGTGCAGCTTCACCATCGAGCGATCCAACCAGCAGTATATCACCACCTCCATCAGCGCCTCTCTCTCCACGTATGGGTAGCGCCAATGGAATTGTCAACACCAATCTAATAGCAACAGTCATCCCATTTCACCTCCGCATAGTGCATCCTCAAATCTACTCTCAAATCCAAATCCATGCAATGAAGATATAGACTTTATTAGAGCGATTATCGATATAGGAAAGAGCAGTTTATTAACAGTATATGATATTGGAACAGTAGCAAGTCATTCTTCAACCATGATTGGATGTAAATTCGAATTTCTTAATCTACCTCCCATTACCAGTGTAAAAGAGTCTTTTTCTAGACTGTTACAACTTCACAATGGACATCCAGATAAAAAGTGGCCCGACGTAATCAAATTCCACTGGCTCAATCCTCTAAAACAAATTCTATCAGCTTCCATTTTGATAGCAACTTCAGTTGACCAAGGTCAGTCAATCTTGATTCAGGGTGCCATCAACGAAGATGCAGACACACAGCTTTCCTCAATTTCACAGCTATTACTAGATGGATACTATCGTACAATCGAAGGATTTAAAGTCCTTATTGAAAAAGAGTGGCTCGTATACAGCAATCCTTTGGCCCGAAGATGTGGACATGATTTAGTCAAAGTTAGATCACCTAACCAGCAAGAAGTGGGACTCGATCAATATTCACCAACATTCATACAGTTCATTTTTATCGTCTGGCAACTTTGGAAGGAGTTCCCATCTGCATTCCAATTTAATGAAAATTACATGCTAACATTGGTGGACAGCATATACACATGTCGATTTGGAACTTTCCTTGGAAACAGTCTACGAGAACGTGATGATTTGATTTTTGGACGCACAAAATCTTTTTGGTCATTCGTTGAGAGAAATCAACATCTCTTTATCAATCCACTTTATGATCCTCCAACCAAATCCTTCTTAAAATGTAACCGTGTCTATCAAGATGCTATGTGGAACGAGTATTTCTATCGTTTCTGCTTCAAATCACAGGTTGCACTTGAGTTACTAGAAGAAAAGATATCATTGTCAACAAGAGAAGAACAACTAGATCTTTCGTCACTGAGGCTTTACCATATCCCCGATGCTGCAGTTCTTACATTTAACTACGTCAAAGACTTAAATCTCGCAAGAAATAATCTCAACACCATTCCAATGAGCTTTGTATCGCTTGTAAATCTAGAGCGTCTCAATGTCGAGGAGAATTTGCTTGTCAATATTTCAGCAGAGACCATCCGTATCTTTGCTAAACATATAGTGAATTTACGTGAAATTAACTTTAGTTCCAATCTATTCGAAGACCTTCCTGGCAGCCTTAAAGAATTCAAGCATCTTCAAGTACTTAAATTACGTAGCAACAAATTTGCTCTGATTCCAGAAGTCATCGATCGACTCTCACTGACAGAGCTTGATCTTTCACACTGTCAAATTGTTCCTCGTATTCCAATCTCACTAGCATCAACACTCACTGGATTGGACCTCTCTGGAACTCAAATGACAAGTCTTCCTGACGACATTGGTCAACTCATTAATTTGAAAGTTTTCTCTGCCAATGAAAATCAGTTAATAGCACTTCCAGTTTCAATGACCAATCTGAAACAACTTGAAAGATTGAGTTTAGACTCCAATAAGTTCAGTTTTGATGCCAAGCGAAAATCTGCCAGCTGACATCGTTACGTGAGCTTTCCATGAGCGATAACCAAATGTCAATGTTACCAAGCGATATTTCCAACCTTGTCTCACTGGTTGAGTTAAATTTAAAGCAAAATAAGCTCGATGTTTTGCCTGCCTCTATTGGACAGCTCTCAAACCTCCTCGTACTCAACTTGTCATCTAATCAGCTCACTTCACTCCGTCCAACTATGGGATTGCTCACATCACTCACAGAGTTACGTTTGGAATCCAATCCACTCAAGACACCACCACCTGAAATTCTATCACAAGGACTCACCCCCATTTTGGAGTACCTGCGTGATTTGATCAAGGGACAGGAACAATGTTATCGTATGAAGCTAATGATTGTCGGACAAGAGAATGTAGGAAAGACTACGCTACTCAAAGCTTTAAAGGACAAGAAGAAGAAGCCACAAGTAAGTGGAACAAATATATCCACTGATGGTATTGTAATAGACAACTGGGTCATTCCAGCACAGTTCGAAGAGTTAGACGAAAACCACCGCTCCTACAAAAAGAAACAGGATGTAACTCTAAGTGTTTGGGATTTTGCAGGACAAGAGATTTACTATACAACCCATCAATTTTTCTTGTCAGAGAGATCAGTCTATTTAGTAGCTTGGAATATCATTCTTGAGGAAGAAGCCAGTCGTGTGGAGTTTTGGTTACAATCAATTACAACAAGAACAAAAGATGCACCAATCATCATTGTTGGAACCCATCTTGATGACTCTAACAAAGCATCAGCTAAAGCCATCAAGAAAAAGATGCGTGACAAGTACTGTGCTCGATTCCCTTCCATCAAGGCAATCAAATTGGTTAGTTGTACCACTGGCAAAGGTATAAGCAGTCTCCGTGAAACATTGGAGCAGATCGTCATTACTCAACCAAATATGGGAGAAAGTTTACCACGTTCATACATGCTCCTAGAGAATCTTGTTAAGGAGGAGACAAAGAAGCGTATTATCCCAACCATTCCATGGACAGAATTTATTCAGCTTGGAACAATCTGTACCATTAAAGATGAAGCTGAGCTACTTCGTGCAACTATGTTCCTCAACCAACTGGGATCTCTCGTCTACTTCCCAAAGGAGACTGGACTCAAACAATTTGTAATCCTAGATCCCCAATGGATTACAGTAATGTTGTCATCGATTATCACAACCAAACACAGCTATGCCAAAGATGGTATTCTTCCACATAAATCACTCAAGCAGATTTGGCGTCCTCCACTCTACCCTGAGAATCTGCATCCACATCTTATTGCACTGCTGGAAAAGTTTGAAAATCTCATATAACTTGGGAAGCAAGAAAGGTGGTGCAGAAGCACTCACCATCGATGAAAATGCACAGTCTTTGATTCCTTCACTTCTACCAAACGAGAGACCCTCTGCCCTCTCTTCTCTGTGGACCCCCTACAACCCAAAGATACACACTGAACAGTTTGGACGTAACTACAAGTTTGAGTTTATCCCTAATGGTTTCTTCTCTCGTTTAATGGTGAGAATCTTGAACTTTGCCAAAGGAGAAGCTCGCTGCTATTGGCGTAATGGAATGCTGCTCCAACATGAAAACGAACAAATTTTCATTGAGCTTTCAAATGCACGTAAGCTCCTAAGCTTCACTGTTCGTGGAAAACAGTCAGCATCTTTATCTCGTGATGTCATCGAGACTATACAATCGCTACTTGACGATGCCTTCCAGCTGACTACTCAGATCTATGTGCCATGTATCCATTGTATTCAGAACAAGAATAGCCACCCATTTAAATTCTCACTTGAAGTTTGTGAGAATGCAGCTGTCAAAGGTCTGCCTTACTTGAAGTGTCAGAACCAATATCACGTCAGAACAGAGCTACTTGTTCCAGATCTAGTTATGTCCAACTTTACTGGCTCAAAGATATCGTATTCTGAGTTGAAGTTGGAAGAGTTGATCGGAGAAGGTGGTGCTGCTCTTGTGTACCGTGGACGATGGAAAGGACAAGTTGTTGCCATTAAGAAGTTGAAGACAGTAAACAATGCAGAACCTGGTCCAGGTGGAAGCGTTGAAATCAATGATATCTCACTGTCTCGTGCCTTCAAGGAGTTCAGACGTGAGTGTTGGATTATGAGCACTCTCGAACATCCCAACATCGTTCAACTGAAGGGTCTATGCCTGGATCCACTTTGTATTGTTACAGAATTCCTTCCAAATGGTAATCTTTACCAATTCCTTCACCAACCAAACCAACAATCTAGCTGGATACTTAAACTCAAGATTGCTCTTGATATTGCCAGTGGAATGGCATTCCTCCACAGCTCAACTCCACCTATTATCCATCGTGATTTGAAGTCACCAAATATTTTGTTGGCATCTACCGACGATCGTTCACCAGTCATAGCCAAAGTTGTTGACTTTGGATTGTCTGGACTTCAACATACTATCACTAACAGAGGAGTTGAAAATCCAGTATGGCTAGCACCTGAAGTCATTGAAAAGCAAGAAGCTTCAACTCAAAGTGATGTCTACGCTTTTGGTGTCATTCTTTGGGAGTTACTCACACATCGTGACTTCTTTGGAGATCTTGGATTCATGAGTCTTCTTGAAGATAAAGTTGTAAGTGGTGAGCGTCCCCCTATTCCCGAAGATTGTCCTGCAGCATATGCTCAGCTCATTCGCGACTGCTGGCAGAATGATCCAAACTTACGTCCATCTTTCTCTGATGTTGAGGATCGCATTATGACCATGGTAACAGAGATGTTCCCTGATCTCCAACTTACAGAGCCAACCAACTCTAGCGAGAAGCGTAGAACTATTCGCTCACATCGTAAACATGCAAGCACAAGTAGCGAAGTCAGTGAGATGTTCGACCAAGATTTCGTTGCTGGAAATAGCTCAAGAAAGAACTCTACTGCCGAATATCTCACAAGCGATTCAATTAGTAACGCAGGATCAAGGAAGAACACATCGACCGCTGAAGATATTATGTCATCTATCACATCCACAATGACAACCAACACCAACAACACTTTATTCACCTCTACAAATAATACCACCATGTCACAAAGCAACAGCAGTGTTACCACTCTTGATTCAAGCCAGATTGTTGGCATGGACAAGAGCTTAGACAATCTCATCACAATGTCACAAGAGGCCAACTTCTTCAAGGCTCTAGCCACCACAATTCCAACTCAAAATGGCAATGGAACAGGCGAGCCTGAAGCAAAGATTGGAGCAACTCTCACCATTCCAAAAGAGATTGAAAAGAAGAACTTCTACCACAATCCCAAGAGAAACTCTATCTCAATTCAACCATTCTACAATGTATTTAAGCAAGAGTTGAATATTGGTGAAGGATCGATACAGTGCATGGTTATAGCAGGAAACAATGTTTGGGCTGGAACTGGAAGTGGAAGCATCTTTATTTGGAATAAAGAAACTGGTGAAAAGGTACACAGCTTTAAAGCACATTCACGTCGTATCCATTGTCTCTATAGCTATATGAATACAGTATGGAGTGGTTCTGCAGACAACAATGTATCTATTTGGAACTCAGAAACCTTTGCCTTGGTCAAAACCTTTAGCGGACATTCTCCAACATGCTTTGCTAGTGTAGGTCATACAGTATGGGCAGGATCAATCATCAATGTCATTCACATTTGGGACATAAAGAAGAAGGTCAAATACAAAGGAAAGATCACCCTTGAATCAGGTCCAGTTGAAGCGATTCTTAAGCGAGACCAAGACGTATGGGTCGCACTCAACAACAATTTGGTGCGTATAGACATCAACTCTCAGCGTGTCACTCAGATGATCAAAGGACATGAAAAGGCCATCCATTCCATCATTGAAGTCGACAGCACTATTTGGACTTGCTCAAGCGATGGTACCATCCGTGTATGGGGTGCTCAGTCAGGACAAAATATCACCACCATTCAAGCTCACACAAGCCGTATCTTCTGTCTGACACTTGTAGGTGATTTTGTATGGTCTGGCTCATGGGACACTTCAATTAAAATATGGAGCGCCAAAGACTATTCGCTGGTTGCCGAAAACCAAAGCAAGCAAAAAGATGCAATCAGTTGCTTCGCATTTATAAACTCTCCTGGAAAACAAAAACAAGTGTGGAGTGGATCATGGGACTCTACAATAGCAGTGTGGAACATTGGATACCCAGGTTCATTAAACTCATCTTTTAACTCTGACATGTACGGTAGCGGAGGATTACCAACCTACTCATCCTCTTCATCCGAGAACAGTCCATCTCCTTTTTTCGTCTGGTCAGAATCTACAAGCAAATACCAACAATTCAAACAATAATCTCAGCAACACTACCAATAATAGTAACAGTAATTTAACAACTACAACAACCAACAACAACTCCTCTACCGAATCAATTTCAGCTTCCTATCCAAATTCGTCAACCTTTTTAAATACCAACTCGTCAATATCACCACCTGGTAACTCAACATTAAGGAGTCATGCCAGACGTACTGTTTCATTTGTTTTCGATAAATTTAACAAATCATCAAAAATAACCAACTCAAGTAACCAATAATTCCATCAACAACAACAACAACAACAATACATTTGTATCATATTAAATAAACCGAATTATAATCGACCGATTTTTTACCAATAAACAAACCATTATATAGTTGGTCTTTTGCCTGAATCATATGAGAAAGGAGAAGGAGTGATAAATGACAATGAATGCAAAACTCCTATCTCACATTGTCAAAAATTGTCAGAGCACTTAAACCAAGGCAATATTTTTTCTAGTAAAAAATATCTCAAAATTTAAATAAAATCTACCTTTATTAATAAATCATTATTGATCATCATTACTAAATTTGACAAACCTGTTGTTGTATTTGTATTTGTATTTAAATAGATAAAGATAGATAAAGATTTGGAGAGATGACTACTGTGCAATCTATACCGACTAAAGAAGCTTTAGTTGTCATTTTGGATATAGGACTTGGTATGCACCAACACAGCAATGCTAACAAACATAGTCAACATAATACAACTCCCATTGAAGAAGCATTGAAATCTGCTATTTTGCTATATCAACAAAAAGTATGAATGAATGAATGAATGTGAAGGAGAGAGACCTGTAGAATGATTAAGAATGTACGTACTAATTTATGATTATGATCATTCTGGGACAGTTACTTTATGGTAAAAAGGATGAACTTGGTGTTGTTTTGATTGGGACAAAAGAAACAAAGAATAACTTACAGAAGGATGGATATCACCATATTACGACACAGACTGAGATAGAAGAGCCTACATTGGACACATTGAAGTTTTTGGAACAGCTAAAACCTGGCCAATCGCGTGGCGATATCATCGATGCTCTCATTGTGGCAATGGACATGCTCATACACAAGACTGCCAAAAAGAAGTACCAGAAGCGTATTTTCTTGGTGACCAATTGCAATGACCCCATCAACAAAGATGATTTATCAACATTGCGTGAGCAATTCAAGAAGATCGATGTAAAATTAAATATTATGTAGGTTGAATGTTCAATCAACTTTGGAGGAGTTGTACTAATAGCTATTCTATTACGCCCAGTGGAGTTGACTTTACAGACGAAGAAGAATTGGAAAATAAGATAAAGCTGACTGCTAAGCAGGAGAATGAAAAGTTTTTGAGAGAGTTTGCAGAGAGTGTCGATGGTGTGTTGGTGCCTGTCAAGCAGGCTTTGGAGATGATGAGCTTTTTTTAGATCACAATCAGTACTGCAGAGAACTGCTTTCAGAGGCAACCTTGAGATTGACGACAACTTTAAGATTCCTGTGTGGTCTTTTATGAAAACCAAGATACAGAGCTTACCTACTTTGGGAAAGATATCGACTTTGGCACGTCAACAACAGGAGCAGCAACCTGACACAAAAGTCACAACAGAAGTCAAACAGGAGAAACTTTACTATTCAATTGCAGACCCCGATACAGAGCTCGACTATTCAGAGCTGCTCAAGGGATTCAAATATGGAAAGTCGCTCATTCCCTTCTCAAAGATTGACGAAGACGCATTGAAGTATACATCAGACAAGTGCCTACAAACATTGGGATTCGTGGATATTGATAAAGTACCTATCTACCACAACAAGGGCTCAACTGAAATGATGGTATCGCCACCTGGTGATAAAGTGGCGAGAGCAGCATTGTCCTCGCTAATCACGGACTTGCCGAGACCAATCAGGCATTGGTTGCTAGATATGTAAAGAGAAACGGTAGCTCTCCATCAATAGCTCTACTCTATCCACACATCAAAGCTAGCTACGAATGCCTTTATGTATGTCAGCTGCCGTTCTTGGATGACCTGAAACAATATCAATTCCCTCCAATCTCACCAAAGAATCCATCGACAAGAAAACAATATATCCCAACAACAGAACAGGTCAATGCAGCACAACAACTCATTGACTCAATGGATTTGATGACAGCAGAAGAGGACGAGGATCACCAAAAGATTGCGGCACTTCGACCACGATTCACTTACAATCCTTCACTCCAGCACTTCTACCAGTGTCTCCATCATCGCGCACTCCATCCAGACTCACAACTCCCCAAACTCGACCCAATCATATCGAAATACATCAATCCAGACGAAACTATATTGGCAAACGCCCAAGATGCAATCAAAAATTTCCAAACACTATTTCCACTCACAAAGACAACCAATTTCAAATCAGAACCAAAGTATCGATGGCAAGATGGAATGTTGGTTGAACAACAACAGGATATCCGTTTGGATTCATATGTAACTGATGATACCAGTGGATCAAAGAAAAGAAAGGCAGACGATCTTGCTGACTACTCTCTCGACAAGTTGGTTTCTGGCTATGTCAACGAGGTCGGTTCCATCAATCCAGTCCAAAACTTTAAGGATATGCTAGCACGTCGTGACATTGATTTGGTAGACAAGGCAATAACCTTAATGAAGCAACGTATCATCCAACTAGTCAACGACTCGCTCAAGGATCAATTCTACCAGAAAGCACTGGAATGTGTAATTGAACTGCGTCGTGGATGCATCAAAGAATCAGAGTCACTGGTATTCAATCAGTTCCTCCGAGAATTGCGCGACTACTATGAATCAAAGAAGCGTGATGAATTCTGGCAACTGATAGTTTCCAACCAAGTCGGACTGATAACAGAGAACGAGAGTGACGACAGTGACATTACAGAGAAAGAGTCCAAAGAATTTCTCGGCTCCAAACCCAAAGCCACTGTCATCAGCAATGTTCAACCAAGCAACTCTGACTCAGTCGATGATCTATTCGATCAAATTGAATAAAACAAGGATCATCTAAAATGTAAGATTTGTTTATCCTTTTTTGATGGTTTGAAATTTTACCTATTTTTGAAGTCAAGATATGATGCAAGATCTAATGATCTCAAGTTTTTGTTTTTTGGTTGTTGTTCACCAAATCCGAACTTTTTTTTTTTTCATTTTAATTTTGTTTTTGTTTTTTTTTTGTTTATTTTTTTTTTTGGAATTCACCAAAATTTAAATTTATAATTGATATTATTTGTGTTTTTATTTTTAATTAGATTTACAGTGTTTTTAGTAATATTAATAAATAGTATTCAACTCATACCCCCTTTTTCTTTTTCCTTTTTCCTTTTCCTTAACTTTTCCAATATATTGTTACTTCCAAATTGAATTAGATCAATTATACTACTTCTAATTGAGATTAGCAAAGTCAACAATACTTATCACCAAAATAACTAGAAACAACAGAACTCGTTTAATTAGATAAAGAGAAGAGATTGAATAGAATAGAGTAGAATGTCGTCAGATTTAGATAGACAAATCGAACAACTTAAAAGATGTGAAATCATCAAGGAATCTGAGGTTAGAGCACTATGTGCAAAAGCACGTGAAATCTTAATTGAAGAGGGAAATGTTCAAAGAGTAGATTCACCTGTTACTGTAAGTTTTAATTATTATGCTAAACAACAACAACTCAACAACAGCAGCAGCAGATGGCAGTTATAACATAGTTAATTAAGAGATGAATATTAATGTTGTTGTTGTTTTGATCTAGATTTGTGGTGATATTCATGGACAATTCTACGATTTGAAGGAGTTGTTCAAGGTTGGAGGTGATTGTCCACAAACCAACTATTTGTTCATGGGTGACTTTGTAGATAGAGGATTTTATAGTGTTGAAACATTCCTTTTGTTGTTGGCACTCAAAGTAAGATATCCAGACAGAATCACATTGATCAGAGGTAATCACGAGTCAAGACAAATCACACAGGTATACGGATTCTATGAGGAATGCGTTAGAAAATACGGTTCTGTCACCGTTTGGAGATATTGTACAGAGATTTTCGATTATCTTTCTCTCTCTGCATTGGTTGATGGAAAGATTTTTTGCGTACATGGTGGTCTATCGCCATCAATTAATACTTTAGATCAAGTAAGAATAGCGATAGAATACTTATCAATCGCGCAGCTGCACATTATTCACAGGTATTGACTCGGTTTTATTGTTTGAATTTATAGATTAGAGCAATTGACAGAAAGCAAGAGGTTCCACACGAAGGTCCAATGTGCGATCTTATGTGGTCTGACCCAGAGGATATTCCAGGTTGGAACAGCAGTCCACGTGGTGCTGGTTATTTGTTTGGCGAGGATATCGTTCAGAAATTCAATCACGATAATAATTTAGAATTTATATGTAGAGCACATCAGCTTGTAATGGAAGGTTATAAATATATGTTTAATGAGACGCTTGTCACTGTTTGGTCAGCTCCAAACTATTGTTATAGGTATGATATTGTACAACGTATCGACTTGAGTGGATAACAATATACTTATTCTACTCCTTCTTTAGATGTGGAAATGTTGCAGCAATTTTGCAGTTGGATGAAAATCTGAGAAAAGACTTTGTTATATTTGAGGCTGCTCCGCAAGAGTCCCGAGGAGTACCTGCCAAGCGCCCCGCTCCAGAATATTTCCTCTAAATTTGTTGCATTGGAAGTTTAGACATGAATTTTTGTTTTGGATAGTTTTCAACCTTTATATAGATATGAGAATGATAAGATAAATATACGACATAGTATTGATTATGAACAATAAGAATAATGACACAATTTGACACCTAAATATTAAATGTAAAGTTTACAATGAAATTTCAAACGATATAAATGAATAAATGGTTGTATTTTAATAGCTTTAAAGTAAATTGATCATTTTCTTATTATCAACCGACAAGCAAGATTCAGATACCAAGAAATGAGAGATTTAATTTATTCCAAATATTCCAAATGTAATTGAAAACTCTTGTTAAATGATAAATATCTGAAAAGTCATCATTAAATGATTGATTGATTCATTGTAATTAATGTACAAGTGTTTCTGGCTAAATGTCTTTTATTAATTTAACATTATTTTGATACTTTTGTTGTAGAAGAGCTTAATGAATTGTCGGATGTTGCTTGCGTAATTCTCGCTTCGATTCTGAGTGACATCTGGTATAGCTTATCTTCATGAGTACGCTTATCAGAGGGAACTCTTGGGAACTCTCTTAGGAATTGGAGAAGATGTGATTTTGGAGTAATATTATAAGGTTGTTGTTGGTATTGTTTGATTTGAGTGAGAACCTGATAGACCAGCTCTCTCTTTTTAAAATTAATCAGTTCTTTGTTAAAGTTAGGATTGCCCTCTTCAATCTAGATGATTATTGTAATAAAATTAGTTGAGTTGAAGGATTTTATATTTCTTGATAGAAAACTTACAAAAACAAGATCAGTTAAATGAATGCCTAGATATGGGATAAGCGGTGGACATCTATTTTGGATAGTTTCACGGTAGGTCTTATGGGAGTATTTGGTATCGATAAGCTTGCTAAGTTGCTCTAGACAACGTTGATATTTGGTTGGTATGCGATCCCGGGTTTTTCTGAAGCCTGTAAATACTTGAGGAATACATTCCAGCTAAGCATGCAAGTAATGAGTTGAAGTTAGATAGCTTATATAGTGCTTTTGAAAGCTTGATCATCTTGACCATAAGTTTGACACGTTTGGTTTGTTCAATTTCGTTGAGGATGGCAGTGGATACAAAGGAGCTAATTGCTATTGAAGCGGTCAATCATGGTCATCACGTTTGGGGTCCTATGTTGCAGCTCTGGTCGAGTCCAAGCCTTGTCAAACAACTCAAATTCATCAATCGAGACAAATGTGTCAAAGTCAAGGAGGGTCATCTGCTTAGCAAGCTCCATCTCGTTGATCGACAAAATAAACTCTGTGCTATATTTCTTCCAGAATATCTTGGCTGTTGGTAATCTTTCGAAGGGAGGTAGTTCCAACTTTTTCTTTGGTCTCACGCTGTTAAATTGCTTCAAGATAATGTCAGAGATCTGGCCATGGCCAGTGGCACGTGCATTGTAGAGGAACAAAGTGATGGTCTTAATCAGGTCGGGAGTAAAGTCAGCGGGTCTCTGTGCAACCCACATCTTTAGTACATTCAAAACACGCAGTTGGATGGGTCGCTGTATTTTGTTTCTGAAATATCCTGGAGCATGGATTCCAAAGTCGGGAACATAGTATCTCTGAATCAGTTTCTCAAGAAGAATATCTGGTTTGGTAAATGATCTAAATGTACATATGAAGGTTTTGGCAAACTTCAACTCTTGACTCAATTCATTGGTCAGTTTGATAACAAGTTGATTGAGAGTTGCACACTTGATTGGCCTTGAGTGTCCTACCCTAACAGGCGAGTCATCGTATATAACATTGCAAATCTCATCGTTTCTTTCTAACCAGATCGATCTGTCGACTTGTTCAGGTGTCCTATTGGGGAAACTTTCCAAGAAAGATGAAAATTGATTTTAGAATTGCCATTTGAATTTTGTTCTGCATTGGGAACTGGGATATTAGTCTCTGTGGATCCAAGTAGACCACTGGAAGTATGTTCGGAGTCTTCACATTTTCAGATTCCAAAGGCATCGGTGAGGATGGATTAATTACTTGGTTTTTGATTTCAATTTGACTTCGACTGAAAGACAATGAGTTTGATGAGAGTGTTTCGTTTAGTTTTGGTAATAGTTGGAATGCCGCATAGCTGAGATGTTGGCTTCGTTTTCGAAGGGCGTAGTTGAGTCTTGATGAGGAAAGCGATGTAGTAAGCATTGGGGAGTCTGCCGACACTGCATGATGTAAGTTAAAACTTGAGGCAGATCTTAGTGTGGGTATTGAGGAATAAAATATGGCAGGGAGATGAAGAGGCTGAGTTACCACTGGCTCCATTGGATGGAGTGGCAAAGGGGAAACTATTCATAACACATCTGAGAATACCTAGAACACTCTTAATAAACTCTTGTATGTGGTCCTTCAAAGACTGGTATCCGTTATTCAAAGAAGGTTGCGATTGAATAAGTTTGTTTAAATTTAATACGAAATCCATTATCTGATTGATAGCAATTGTACGAGGTGGAGAGCTTATGACCTGCTGTTGAATGAAGTTGCTGCATTCAGTTGCTTTAGTGACAATTGGTGCTGCGCGCTCAATGATGGAACGGTATGAAAATATTGTGGACTCTAAGCTGGCATGGTCGATGCTACTGTCGAGAGAGTTCAATATTGTTTTAGCATAGCCATAGATATCCTGCACTGGTCGACCAACTCCATATAAACTGAACTCTCCTGGAAAAAAGTAGCTGGAGGACGAGCTGGAAAGACAGCTCATATTTTCCAATACCAATGGCTCAATATCACTTCCAGAGGCAAACTGATCGATATCGATACTTGATTTCAGTAGGAATGGCGAATGTAAATCTTCATCTCTTGATCCTGATTTCCAATAAAATAATCTTATAAATTCTCTAAACTGTAAAAATATTTGTGCGTTATTCCATAAATATTCTGGATACAGTATTTTAATAAAATTAATATCGAAAAGTGATATCCCCTATATCCAATTGTATTAAGACTTACCTTTTGATATATTGTCACAAGATAGTTTTATATTGATATAAACATCATGAAGTGCTTCATTTCATTGTCAAAATGGTCAGTGAATTGATTGCAATGGAATAGATTCAATTTATCTCGTATGAATACGCATTCATTTTCAAGCAACTTTAGAGTGTCTTCAAAGTCCTTAGGAATATCAATTTTATAATTATGTTAGTATATTATTTTGTGTAGATATTTTTAGAATGTATTTTAATATTACTTCAATCATGTTTTTTAATTTCCTATCTTCAGATCTAAGATTTCTTATTGAGATTGGAAACTTGGTGTTTGCTGGAATTGCAAAACTATAGAGTGGAGTATTATAACAATATAGGGTATTGAACTTTGTATCTATGGTTTCTAATATATTGAGAAGTGAATCTGAAACGGGCTCATCATATTCAATGTCGACCAAATTTTCATTTTCTCCCAGAATCGATTCCAAAGTTTTATCGGCTAGATTTTATTATTAAGATTCTATTTCCAATTGATTTTCCAAATTCCTTACTTCTACTTAAACTATCACTACTATTACTAATATTAACACAACCATTACTATTATTATTATTATTATTATTATTATTCAAATTATTTAAACTATTTTTACTATGGATAGAAATATTCAATTTTCTTCACTTTCATTTTCACTTTCCATCTCATTTTCATCTTCTTCAATAATGGAATTTAATTTATTGTTACAATACATATTATTACTGCATATTGAAACGTTATTGCTTGTACTGACATTACTAAAGCCACTTGTACTATCGCTGTTATTTAAAATATATAAATGTTGCATCCTAAATTTACAATATGTCTATAATAAACCTTGGCATTTCTTTTAACAATAAATTTCCAATTCTAAATAAAATATTAGTATTGTTAATAAATATTTCTACAATTCATTTTAGTGTTATTGAATACCTTTCTTGAGAATTGTATTGACTCTAAATTATATTGAAAAAGTAATATCGATATCTTGGAATCTCCATTCCAGTTGATTGAAATCATAAGTTAAAAGTAGCATGATTTTAAGTCTGATTTGATTTATTTAAATTATAGGTTTATAGTTATTATTATTATTTATTATTCTGGAATTAATATTATTATTTTAATTAATTATTTCTATTATTACTATTATTATTATTATTTTAATTAATTATTATTTTGATTTTGATTTTACAATGAATAATACATCGAGTTAAAAGGTGTAAAAGTAATAAGGTTGGGTACACTAGAAAAATCAATAACAATCACAAAAAAGAAAAATTAGAAACAAGTTTAGAACAATTGTGAATTGATATTTATAAATGAGATTATGCTAATTGTAAATGTATAATGAATTATAGATATTATATAATCACCACTAACTACTCCAATACCACCAGCTTATGGAATTGAACAATTGTTTGATTGTTTTTAGTTCTGGATAAGATGGAAGCAAAGCAAATCAAAGGAAAGAAAGGAAAGGAAAGGAAGCAAGGAGTTGTCGATGTAACTATTAATTAATTTATTATTTATTTTAAATATTATATATATAATAATACAAAATGATAGATATCATACATGTATTACCCAAGTGGAAGGTGTAGTTATTGTTACTATTGATCTTATTGTAAATGAAGATATTTCTATTGATTTATTGAGTATATGGTTATGTGTACACCAGGATATATAAGTATAAATTAATATTTAAATATTTAGTGTGAGTTAGGGAGTGGGAGTGTGTCAGATTTATATTATTATGATGTTGGTTTTGTTGATTGAATTTAGTGGATATTTGAGTTTGCCAGGTCTGATTGGTGTGATGAGTGGTATGTAAGCTAGGTGAAATTAAATGGTGGTATACCAAATTCAACAGAAGCCAAATAGGAACGATTATTAATAGATTTTATGTGGAAATACTAATAATAATATATAATGGCTAGTTTACATCAAACAAACACTGATTGCTATTTATTTCAAAACCATGTAATTCTAATTCCAATTGAAATTTAAAATTAATCAAATCAAATAAATCAAACTGCTATAATATAAACTTATAAGGTTGGATAGATCTAATTTTGTGATTGATTGATTGATTGATTGGAAATCATAAATTTGAACAACAAACAAAATAGTTGAACTGGATAGGTAGGTAGATCGGATAATAATAAATAATTGGTTTTAAAATGAAATAGAAATGGAACTGGATAAACCAAGTGTAAAATGGATATTTAAAATATAACTAGTATTATTAATATTGTTTTATTTGTATTGTTAATTTTCTCTCTTTATCTATAATTATGTTATTTTTGTGATCATCAGAAAGTAGTAGTTTGTTGTCAAGGTAGGAGTATTATTAATAATAATATAAATTGACTAACTATTGCTTAATAAATTTATATATATATTTAATAATTGTTTGATAAGTTGATTGTTTGATTGTTTGATTGATTGGTGTGGAATGAAATGGTAAATGATGATATTGCTAATTGTTAATTAACACTATTAAACATGTTCAAATAATAGTGGAAAGGAAATTTGAAGTTGGTGGGTGGCTCTTGATTAAACACTTATATCATTTATAGCTATGTTAATTTAAATTAATGGCTTATAACTCAGATCATGGAGGTGGTGGTGCATTGCATTGGTATGTGAGAATTTGAACAGAAGAAAAGAGTGAAAACAAAGAAAGAAAGAAAACAAGTTGGAAGGGTGGTAAGTGAGTTGCATTGATAAATAGGGTCATTCAATTATCATCTTTAAATAATTCAAATGCTAAGCTTAGAGTGTAGTGCCATTGATTACTTTATTATTTGATTGATTCATCCAGTAAATCTATCAAATAGCTGATTTGGTTTGGATAGTATACCAAATTAATTTTGATATTCTTATAAATAAACAGTGAGTGCTGAGTGTTGAGTATTGAGTATTGAGTGTGAGTGGGGCAGTGGAGTGATTGATGTACACACAAGTAAGTAAAACGAGTATGAGGATGTGCGGGGTATGTACATACTGCAAATAATAATAATAGATAAACAATTATTTAAAACAAGTAATTAATTTAATTTGATTTGATCACCCACACTCTGGAGTATGCCACCAATCAATAGATTTATCTCGCCATAGACTTCACAAACTTTGACACCATACATACCTACCTACATATATAGATAGATACTGTAAATACTTTTAGTTAGTGTTAGTTAGTGAGTTTGGTTTGGTTAGGGTTGATTGGTGGTGATGCATATATTAATAGTGGTGGTAGTAACAATAGACGTATTAGTCTTTAAAGCAAGAAAGTATGAAACATTTAAATCTGCTTTGAATGTGACTAACACATAGTTGTTTATTTTATTTATGATGGGATTGTTAATGTTACTGACCACTACACATTTCATTTCAGCAATTCACACATGTTGGAATACCCGCAACAAGTGGGGATAGATACTGTGTGATTCAAAGTTTGGGAGATTGAACTTGATTAAGTTGTTCAAACATGTTGTCTTTAATAGGTGATGTGTTATATCAAAAACTTATATTTAATGACAGCTATATCTCTGTTAGTCGTATTCATGATAACTTGTTGTGTGTTGTTGTTGTTGTTGGAAGACGATGTTGTTTTATATGTGGGGATGTACTTTAGTTTCGTGTTGATTATTTGGTTGTGGTTCTAAAGATGATCATTAATGATGGTAAACTTAAAGATTGTGTTGTGGGTGCAATAACAACAGCGCATCACTCTGTCATGCATTGAATTAAGGGTGTCAAGAGAAATTAGTATCACAAGTAGAGATACTCCACTTTAACACTTCAAATGGAATATTTATAAATAATTATCTAAATAAACACACACAATAAATACATAACCATGAGAATTATATGAATTCTAAATTGGATGTTTGTGATTCATTCATTGTCGATTTAGCAGTAATGTGTGTAAGCAAAACTAGTATCACGCAACGATACCACTTTCTTGTTTACCATTAAAGTATACATTTATAAATATAGAGGAGACTAGTTGTTGATTTAACTTTAATTAATCAAATCTTAATTATATTATATTAATTTGCGTTGGGATGGTTTTCTCTAATGAATATTGTTGTGTTATTTATAACAACAATAGTAGATTGGTTGATTGATTAGTTGGTTGGTTGTAAATCAGATAAGGTTCTCTATGACTTTGCTGATCAAATTACAATAAAAGGTATTGTATCTTTTTGATTAAGATTGAAAGTAGTCGTAGGAGTAACAGAAGTAGGTATCAACTACTACTACGACTTTCAATAATATAGAGGTTAACCATTAGAACACTATTATAATAAATTCTATTTTAAAGTCCTCAGTAACTTGATCCTAAAATTAAAAGTAAACTAACTTTAGTCGTTTCCAATAAATATAATTTTGGCATCAATACAACTATTAAAATCATGATTGATTAATGACGATAATGAGACTTTGGTTACTACCATATTGAATATCAAATCAAGAAATTATTATGTATAACTTTACCATTAGTATTAATAATGATAAAAATATTTTAGTAATTGTGATAATTAATAGGAACCTATACACTTTAAAGATAAAGAAGATACAATACAATATTATTAAATTCTAGAAATTAACTCTCTACTTTATATATGGTGGAATTATTATTATCACATTCAAGAGTTAGCATAATATGTATAAAATTAAATTGGTCAAGTTGGCAAGACAATGAGTACTCATAATAACAATCGTTTTGATTTCTTTTGGTTCTGCAATCTGTCATATATTAGAACCAATAGGTTAGCCAAAAAACCAAAAAAAAAAATCCAGTTTTGATCAGTTTTTTTTTTGTTTTTATTAAAAATTGATTTATGAAATTATCAGAGCAAAACAAATTGACAATTTGATTGATATTTCTATGTATTACATCTTTTTCACTACATCGGGGTTATCATTATATACTACATCCTATTAATGACCATCAACCAATACTACTTAACCATCCCCAAATTTGTAGATAGATAGATCGATCGATAGATAGATAAATAGAGGATAGATATAGATAGTAAAATCAGATTAGATCAAAAGATATAAAAGTGATTGTACAACTACAAGTTGTAGTAATAATAATAATAATAATATGATGGATAATACAACGAATAGTAATAGTGCTACAACTGCTGCTGGTGCAACTGCTGCAGTGACAAATAGTCAACAACAGCAACAACAACCGGCAAGTAACTCACAAAATGTATCAAATAATGTAAATAGTAATAACAATAATAATAATAACGAAGGTAAGAATAGAATAATCAACATTATAGCATTGCATTACCCCGATGATCTAATATTACTCTCTTGATTGATGATTCCTTATGAATGAACTAAAGATGTTGGAGTCTCGAATGCATCGATAAAAGCATCTTTAAATGGTATAAATCATCAACATCAGAAACCTCTACCTCCAGTCGTATACAAGTCGGTCGATGTCAATGGAGCTTGGATTAGCAATAAGCTGAAGGAGCGTGAACCAGAGTTCACCAAGAAGGAAAACATGGTTATATTTTTGGGAACATGGAATGTCAATGGAAAGAAACCAGCGGAATCACTCGACCAATGGCTCTGCCCTGGCGCAGGTACCGAAGGCGGTGGACTCGCCTCTTCGGGTGGAGCTGCCCTCTCCCCCGACATATATGCAATTGGTTTCCAAGAACTCGATCTCACTGCAGAAGCACTGTTGCTTGGTGACACCACACGTGCGCTTCCATGGGAGCAAGCAATCTCTGCATCATTGGCAACACAGGGCGAGTACGTGAAGCTGCTTTCAAGACAGCTCGTCGGTATCTTGTTGTTTGTATACGTGAGGAAGGAGCACCGTCCACACATCACACATGTACTCTCGGATATAGCAGCTGTTGGAATCATGGGCATGATGGGAAACAAGGGTGGAGTGGCCATCCGTTTCCAATTCTACAACACATCGATATGCATCATCAACTCCCATCTCAACGCACACATGGAAAACATTCTACGTCGTAACCAAGACATGAAAGATATCTCAAGAACACTGAAATTCGTAGCAGAAGATGGAAATACTCTTTTAAATATATTCGACCACGAGTAAGCACGAGACAATATCTAGGATAGTGGACAAGCATTTACTAATTCAAACTACACCATTCATCAAGTCAATTGTTTTGGATTGGAGATTTAAATTATAGAATACCACTACCCGATCAAGAGGTGAGGGACAAGATTACACAGAAAGATTTTTATTCATTGTTTTTGGCGGACCAGCTTTATCTTCAAATGCGAGCTGGTGCGGCTTTCGAGGGATTCCAGGAGCCACCAATCAGCTTTGCTCCAACCTATAAATACGATCCTGGAACTACAGAATATGACTCAAGTGAGAAGAAGCGTACTCCAGCTTGGTGCGATCGTATTCTTTGGAAGACTGCAAAGAAAGCCGAGAATGTAGGTATCCTTTCGTACCGTCGACACGAGTTGCTGTCATCGGACCATCGTCCAGTGTCTGCAACTTTTATTATCAAGGTACGTGTTGTCATTCCTGAAGCAAAGAGCAGAATCTATCAGGAGATTGTCAAGGAGCTCGACAAGAAGGAGAACGACTCCATGCCCGACGCAAACATCAACACCAATCAATTGGACTTTGAGACTGTCAAATTCATGGTGCCTGTAACACGCCAGTTGGTTCTTGAGAATGTAGGTCAAGTCATTGCAAGATTCAAATTCATT
Organism: Heterostelium multicystogenum; assembly: GCA_003667245.1. Lineage (NCBI taxonomy): Eukaryota > Evosea > Eumycetozoa > Acytosteliales > Acytosteliaceae > Heterostelium > Heterostelium multicystogenum. Next base: position 78,000 of record RCNN01000499.1, read on the forward strand.
CCAAAATTAGACGAACGTATATTGTGCAAGCCATGGCTGAAAATATCGCCAATTGCAGGTATGATGATTCCAAAGGAGAAAGTCACGATCGATCTTACAGTATGCGTCGACAGCACTACTTCAGCACCTCTCAACATTGCTGGCGAGCCCATGGACGACATCCTCATTCTCCATCTTGAGAATGGTAAAGACTATTTCATTTCGGTCTCTGGTAAATTCCAGCAAACCTTTATGGGTAACTCACTCGACAATCTGGTGCGATTCTCTGGTCCTATAGCCAGTGGCGTGCCCATAAGTGCAGAACAAAAGCGACTCTCCATCCCAAAGGAGCTCTGGCACATGATCGACTATATCTACACAAATGGAATGCGTGCCGAGTCACTATTCCTCGAGTCAGGAGTCGCTCGTGAAATGGAGATGGTCGTTGATGCACTCGACAAGCAACTGCCGATCCCATCACAAGTTGGAATCCACTCGGTTGCCGAGTGTCTCATTCGTTTCTTGGAGTACTTGGTGGAGCCTGTCATACCATTTGCCATGTACCAACAAAGCTCTCGACGCATCATCAACTGCACTCTCATGCAAGACACTCATATCACATCTGCCCTCCATCAACTACAACGTATTCTTCTATCTAGTCTCATTCCTGGTCGAGGTATTGAAGCACACCGAAAACAAACTCACACCCGATCAATTGGCAATCATATTTTCAACTGTACTTTTAAGACCAAATCCATCATCACCACTCGCTCAACAGACATCAGACGCCGTCACAGTTAAAAAGAAAGCAGATTTCATTAAGCATTTCTTAGTTTCAAAAGATTTATAAATATATTTACAGAAAAAATAATAATAATAATAACAATAATAGTAGTGGTATAACACTGCATTCCCTTACCTTCCTTTCCCAATATTATCTAATTATTTAAAATAAAACATTCAGATATAAATTAAATGGTTTAACCAAACGCTATTCTAAGTGAACTCCAACTGAAATATTGTCACTGTGGTAAATCAAAGAGATACGATATGATCAGTACTAAATTCCCAATATATTGACACGGACACAATAGAATAAAACAGTCCTTGCAACCATCTCCGTGTCAATATATTGGCTGTCTATATAGGTGGGATACACATTTAATTCAAGAAACCACTATCTCCTATTCTGTGCTAATTAAGATCAATAAACATAATGACAAGTATCTAAATAACATTGTACACCATGATCGAACTATCATTTATCCCTTTCGTCATTGTGTATACAAATGTGGAATCTATGTTAAATATCTTCTCTAACAATACAATATATAAAAAGCATAAAATATAATAAGACTTCAAAATTAATTGTAAAAAAACTTTGGGCCACACTCGTTAATTCCAAGTTAGTGTCATACCTGTCGAGATTTCCAGAAATAGAAGTTTCATCTTCTGTAAATTCTTGAATCAAGTTCAAGAATGAAAAACAAAAACACCAGAGCTTGATTGTCAGTGATTTAAATTTGTTGGGTTAAATTTAAATTAACATCAGCTTTTTTTAAATAAACACATTATTATCTAAAAAATAAAGTTAGATTAGATATATCATAATAATACAAACATTTATACATCCAAAATCAAATATATATATATATATATATATAAATTTATATACATACAATTTTCAGTAAACTTTAAATAATCAAAAATGAAAGGAGCAATTTTATATTCATTAGGTACACCAAAGTATGCAGATATAGATGAACCAGTTCCCCAAAATGATCAACAGGTCGTTGTAAAGGTATTGGCCTCCACTGTTAAGCAGTTGGATATTAGCAGATCTAATGGTAAACACTATTTGCCATACAAAGACTTCCCTTGTGCAGTTGGTGTCGATGGTGTTGCAGAGTTGGAAGATGGTACACTCATCTACGCCATGGGTATCACAGGTATGATTGCAGAGAAGGCTTTGGTAACTAAAGGAAAGTGGATTGTTTTGGACAAGGGAACTGATCCACTCGCCGCTGCTGCTCTTCCAAATGCTGTTTTGGGTGCTGGTATGGCTTTGAAGCTTCGTGGACAACTCAAGCCTGGAGATACCGTTTTAGTTAATGGTGCCACAGGTTTCACTGGAAAGGCAGCTGTTCAATTGGCAAAGATATTTGGTGCAAAGAAAGTCATCGCAACTGGTCGTAACCAAGCATCACTCGACGAATTGAAGAACAAGCTCGGAGCAGACGAAGTTATCTCTTTGGCACAAGATGACGCCGCCATCACTGAACAAGTAAAGAAGTTGAATGCAGAGTCTCCTATCTCAGTTGTTATTGACTATATTTGGGGTAAGCCTGCCGAGTTGGTATTGGCTGGTTTAGCTGGAACTGGACACAACTTCCAACCAGTTCGTTATGTATCGGTTGGTGAAATGGCTGGACCAACTATCAACACTAAATCCGCACTTCTCAGATCCACTGCAATCGAAATTGTTGGATCAGGTTTTGGATCATTCCCACCAGGTGCCATCGAGCAATTTAACAATGAAAACCTAAACTCTCTCTTGCAAAAGGTAAAGGAGGGTAAACTCTTACTCCAACTTAAAGTGGTCGACCTCAAAGACATCGAGGCCAACTGGGGTGGCAAAGCTGAGGAAGGAAGAATTGTAGTTAAAATCCAATAATCAAAAGCTCAACTCATTAAACTATTTTATAAGAATAAATAAATAAGAACCTAATGATAAATAGTTTTTTGTCAAACTATTTATCCAAAAGAAATACATGTAAGAAAAATTATAATTTATACAGATATGTAATTTAATGCTATATTGTTGGGCACATATATGTGATCCAATAATACTCTTATTGGAACAACACAAATATTGAGACCATTCGAAACAATTGATTTGACTGAGTTAGGTTGTGAGGAGTATGTTAAATATTGTAATGTTAAAGTTGGTCAATGCTTCAGTGGCGAGATGATATAATTGAAACTGAAGTCGCTGCCAAAGATAGTGCTGAAGAAATTAAACAACAAAACCATCCTTCTATCGGTCCCCATGACACATCGCCTTCCTGTAGTGAGCCAACCAATTTAGTCCGCTGCTGCTCCGGTGTGCACAATATCCCAGTTTCATTGTTTTCTGTGCAGTCCTGCTCAATGGCCTCAGGCAACCCAAGGAATATAAAAACGGAAAGCAATGTAAAATATCAGTATTCCAACGGGCATGAATCGAATTGTCGTTGAAATCGGTAGGTAGTGAGACACCTTCTTGAGGTAGCCTCCGATGGAGAGGCCAATCAACGCAATGTTGAAAACTGTGATGACCCACGCAACTACAGTGAATGAAAATACCATAACAAATATCCTCTTTGCGTTGGGCATCTCCTGCTTGTCGGTCCAACTAATGCGCACAGTTGAATTCATCTTTGTTACATTCTGAATGGAATCAAATTTAAATTGCAGATAACTAATGACATGATCCTGTGCTGATCTGACACTGTTTCTATACCAAGGTGCTGTGGTTTGGACAGTTATTTTAATAACATGGAATTGGAGAAGTTTTAAAATAAAGTAGAGAATAAAAGAAGGAGAAAAAAGAAGTAGAATTAAAATGGAAATGAAATAATCAAATTTAAAATATTAATATCTTGAAAATGATCTTCTGTGTTTGATTTGCTGAGTTTGATCTATTTTTGGTTTTGTTGGTTAAAGATTTTGCTGTTTGTTTGATTGATTGATTGATTGATTGATTGGTAACTGAGATAGATAATCCGATTGATCAATGGTAGCTGTAGTGTTGATGACTATTTTGTAATTTCACATACATGAAAATGAAACAATCAATAATACAAACGTAAGAACTAAAATGAGAAGTACAATCAAATTTGGTTTATGCATCCCCATTCTTTTTTCTTTTCATTTGATATTTATTGATTCAGCGAAACTGTTTGGTGTTGTCTAATCTATCTTCTATTTCTAATTCTAATGCTGTTATTTACTAGAAAGACACTCTTCTGTTTATATGTTGACAATCAACAACAACAAAAACAAACTAGGTTATTAAATAAAAATAATAAATATATAATATATATAAATAGATTATATATATAATTTAGAAATAGTTGTTATATTGTAGCAATATTATTAATAATACAATAAATAAATGATGATGATGTGGTGTTGAAGTGTTTTACTAAGGTTGAATATATATATGTGTGTGTGGAAATAGATATAAAATTAAATGTACAAGTAATGCAATATGTTAATATTTGTTTGTGCTATCTTGCTAGTTTAGGTGTTGTAGTGTATTATTATAAGTGTGAATTGTTTGTTTGTTGATTGTAGTTGTTGTTGTCACTGTTACTGTTGAATGTTAATGTTGGCTAAGTGTAAATTAAAGAAATATAATATCTATTGTTGTTGAATAGGATAGAGCTGATATGATAGATGAAATAGATGGAATGGATGGGGTAAGAGGTGAACTAAAGATAATGGTTACTATCTAGTAAGTAAAGTGATGATTTTAAAATGTCTGTCTGCTTCTCTTTGATTTCAAGTTGGCTTTGTTTAAATGATAATAATAATAATAATAATATATATGTTCAACACACACATGTGAAAGAAAGCAAAGAATTATAAATATGATATGTCTGTTTGTCTATTTCTCTTAATCTCTTATATTCTGCATTACCACAAGCAGCAGGAGCAGCAGCAACATTCTAATTGCAGAGGAGTCTGTGTCTAAAAGGAGGTGAGTTTTAGTTTGGTTGCATTGAGCTTTCAAAAGTTGTGCCAATATTAATTAATTGGAGTTGGTACTGTGTTGGTGTTTCTGATGGATGATGTTGTTGTGTTGTTTTCCTTCATTTTCTTACCTTAATTTGTGATAGTTTATTATTAATTCAGTTCAGTGATTTTCAGACTTTCAATTCCATTGAAAAACTAAAATTGTATCTACCACAAACTCATAATCATTTGAAATAAAAAATTATTGAGAGACGACTGCAAATCTTGTTTGCCACAACAACCTCCACAAATTTGTAAAATCGCGCAGCAGACCATTTGTAATTTAAATCTTTGGAAATATCAGGCTCTGTTATTTTTTTTGTTTTTGATCAATAATTAATCTTGATTGTTTTTAGAATAAAAGTCTTTTTTTAAATAACAAAACAAATATTTGATAATATGTTAGATCAGTTAGGAATTTATCTGCAGTATTCTTTTTTTCAATAATGCGTATCATTGCAGTTAACTATTTCAAAAATAAGTAGTGATTGCTTCATAGATGTCGATGAATGTTTAAAATTTTTTTTACAAAAGAACTAGTCTTAAATAGACAAGTTTATCCAAATACATTTCCATTTTTTTTGTAATTAGATTAAATATAAATAAATACAATAGAGAATTTCCCCATGACTGATGGGGCTTTAGCTCAGTTGGAAGAGCGATTGGCTACGAACCAATAGGTCGCAGGTTCAAGCCCTGCATGCCTCATAATTTTATGTTAAATTTTTTACCGCATGCAAAATTTTGTAGTTAAAAATTTTAATAAATATGGTTGATCAGACCAATGTTTATTAAAGGTTATTCAACTCAACTAACTGAATCAAGTTCTAAATCAAGATAATAGATACACCTTAATATTAGTTGATTGTAAATAGTGTATAAGTTAATCTTTATTTAAAACATACCTAAATCAAGATAATAGATACACCTTAATATTAGTTGATTGTAAATAGTGTATAAGTTAATCTGATTTAGGTTTTCTGATTATTCGTTTTTGTAGATCGAAAATTATTTGAATTTTTATAAATTATTAAAATATTGCATTGTTGTTACATATCCCCACCATGATTTGAACTAGTTGAAGAGGAGGAATATGAGTGTTGAGATTAAATGTAGTTGAGATGAAGATGATATAGAATGACTGTTACTTTTTTTTGTTGAAAGCTTCAATCATCGTAGGAACGTGTTGAATAAGGATGTTTTCGTTGATCCACCTGTTGTGATCGTCGCTGACAGTGTCGAACTTAGCTAGATATTCAGTAGATGAGCCAGTACCACGTTTAACAGCTCTCTTCTTGAGAATGGCTACAATATCCATAATGTGGGTGTTGGTAGGATCACCGATGTAAGGTTTCATGTCATCCACGTGAACAGTACGGTCTGTTGCTCTCTTATTCTGAAGTCGTACAACATAGTTTAAATCAGTAAGTTTCTTGACAACAGCGAATGGTCCACCCCAAGATTGAGTGAGTTTGCGATCGTCTTCATCACCAGACTTGTGCGTGTTGAGTCTGGACCTTCTAATGAGAACCAAATCGTTGATTTTGTAAGTGTTGAAGTTCCTGATGACCTTGTCATGATTCTTAGCCTGTCTAATCTGACCGTCAAGAGCATTGGTCTTGGCTTCGAGCCTGTAAAGGTCTTGGCATTCCTTGTAATTAGAAAGGCCAAATGTGCCAGCGTTCCAGGGTAGCTTGATTTCATATCCAAGTAACAATTGGTTGGGAGTGAATTGAGTTGTTGCGTTTACATTGTTGTTGATGCACATTTCAATGAAATTGACGTCTTCCGCCCATGATCGTTTCCTGTCTGTCCACTTTCTGATGTGATCCAAAATAGACCTGTTGAATCGCTCAGATTGTCCGTCTGCTTGTGCGCGACCTGGTTGAGTCATGCAGAGTTGAGTACCCATTTCTTTCATAGCTGTATTCCATATGTCAGATGTGAACTTCGAGTCTCTGTCGCACACGATAGTGGATGGTGCACCGTATCTTGCTACGATGTTCCTAACGAACCAATGTCCAAGTTGCTGCGTTGTAACGTCCTTGGTACAAGGAAATAGTCTGACAGACTTTGTGAATCTGTCTACAACCACAAATAGGTTGTCTTCACCAGTATCAGCTGGCGGTAGAGCTAGCAGGTCCATAGATATATCTTTGAAAGGCCTGTCTGGGAGCGGTAGTGATGCGAGGAATCCTTCTTTGATCTTCTTGATAGACGACCTCTGGCATAAAGGACACCTCTTAACATAATTGGTGATGGAAGCGGTCATCTGAGGCCATACATAAGACTTAGATAACTTGGCAGACATTCTGGCGTAAGCCACATGCCCACTGTATAACGACGAATGCGCTTCGGCTATGATAGACTCGATTGAGGATCTGTCGAGAACTACCAACCTGAGATTGTCACCATCGATCCAGTAATGTAGATCGTTGACGACAGTAGCGTCCGCTCTTCTTTTGAAAGTTTCGAACCAGTCCCTGGTGGACTTGGGAAGCTCCTCAGAAGTGTAGGAGTGTTTGATATCCTTGAGTAAATTGGAGTCCCAAGGTGATTCAAATTCGGGTGCCCTGGATAGGTAGTCGGCCACTACGTTGGTTGAACCAGGTATATAGACAATCTGGAAGTTGAACCTGGAGAGAATCTCGTTCCATCTGTTAAGTCTAGGATTGTCCAGGTCGGATTGAGAATCGTAGATCAGGTTCTTGTGGTCTGTGTGTAAGACAAATGGTCGATCCTTGAGCATATAGCCATATCTGGTAACGGCGTGAATAACAGCCAATAGCTCCCTGTCTCTAGCGCTGTAATTTCTTTGAGCAGAGTCGAACTTTCTGGAATCGAATATGATCGGACGTAGATTGTCGTCATCGTCGTGCTGAGCAATCATCAAACCAGAACCAACATCAGAGGCATCTGTATATAAATGGAATGTCTTCTTGTAATTGGGAGACATCAAGCATCTGGACGAACATAGCTCGGCCTTAATATCATTGAAATCGGCTACCTCTTGATCAGTGAGGTTGAGCTTCTTATTCTTCGTAGATATGGTGCTCGTGAGGCGTGCAAGTTGCTCGCCTTTGTGATCTAAGTATCTTCTGTAATGATTAACGGCGCCAATGAAAGACCTCATCTCCTTCACAGTAGTAGGAACAGTTCTGTTCAGGATACCTTGCACGGTATTATACAAAGGTTTGATACCTTTATCGGATAACATATGACCAGCGTAAGAAACAGATGTCTTGAATAAATGACATTTAGACTTAGCAATGTACACATCGTTCCTGTCGAGCAGATCAAGTACAGCTTTAACGTGTTGTTCATGTTCTGCGACTGATTTTGAAAAGATAAGAATATCATCAACATATACTCTGACGAACCCTTTCCTCACGAGAGGGTCGAGTATATGCTGTAACCACCTGTTGAAGTAAGCGGGGCTGTTCTTGAGACCAAAACATGGTCTGGTGAACATGTAGAGTTTACCGTTTGCCGAAAATGCGGTATATCTCCTAGAAGCCTTATTAAGTAGCATCTGATAAAATCCACTCTTGGCATCGATAACAGAGAATACCTTCGCGCCATTGATGGATTCGATGATGTCGTCGAGTCTTTCCATAGGATACACATAGTCGAGCGTAAGCGAGTTAAGGTGTTTGAAGTCAATAACCATTCTCTCCTTGGATGTGCCTTTGTTTGCGAAAAATGGCGGTGAGCAAAACTCGGTGTTGGGTGGAGCTTCTTCCACTACACCTATATCCAGTAGCTTAGCAACCTCAGCTGAAATCTTGGCCTCGAGTTCAGGTGATCTTCTACCATGTTTAATGTTAAAAGATTTTGCGTTCTCCTTAAGGACGATGTCCATGTTGAATCCTTTTCTATCGGGAGAATGGTTGTCCGGCAACTTATCAACAATAATCCTCTTATACAATTCGAGGATAGCTGCTGCCATACGGTTGAGCTCTGGTTCGGATGATGAGAAGAAAGGTACATCGTCCTCGTCCTCTTCATCTTCCTGTACACTACGATCTTCGGTAAGATCAACATTGTCAGGTATGTGATCAACCTTCGGAGTATTGTCGAGTGTGACTTCGACATCCTGAACGGAATCGTGTGTAACCACGTCAGGTACAGTAGCCTGAGGCGGGTCTTCGGAGACCCCAATATCGGATGGTCCCGGTGGTGCCTCAGGATTGCTGTCTGATCCTGAGGGTGCGTCGTGTACCAATTTAACAGCTGTGTCGGTTACGACTGGCGGTGTAGGCGTGGAAGCCATTGCTGTCACCGTCTTATGGTTAGCTTTCGTTAGATCATGCTTCTTGTAGGTACGCAGGGCCACTGATGGAGGTGCTCCTTTTGTATGCGAAATGACAGGTAACTTGGCAAAAGCTAGTTTCTTCCTTTGTTTGTCCAACCAAACTGGGACACTAAGGTAAGGTACCTCATCAAAGAGGTGTGCTATGGGACCCATCAAACCAAAAAGGTTGTTCCCAATGATGATGCCGTGGCTATTCTTAACCACGAACATCTTAGACGACATCGTAATGGAGTAATTGACACCGTCAATAGTACCGGGCATGGTAACGGTTACATTCGTATAAGAATTGGCATAAAATCCTTGTACTTGTGCAATAGGCTTGAGGTACTCCTTGCAGGGAGATTCGACCAGACCCAGTAGTGGTAGTAAAGAAGGATCGATAAGGGAAGCCTGTGAACCTAAATCGATCATCGCTTTCTCCTCGCGACCACCTATAACTACCTTCATGTAGTGGCCGGAGGATTTCCAAACAAGTCCATTAACCTGAATGGGGCTTCTCTCCCTTCTTGGGATGATAGTGCTTGCCCTTGGAACCTGCTGATCTTTCTGTGGAAGACGTGTCAGCTTTCTTTTCGCCTTCTGCTTTCTTTTCTTCGTCTTTCTTGCCTTCTTCTTTCCTGCCTTCACGAAAAAATGTTGACTCTTTCTTCTTGTGTGTGCCCGTGCGTTTCTGTTCCTGTTTGTGCTTGTCGGCTTCGAACGTACCAACATAGGCTTCGGCACGATTCTTGAGGTATGCCTCCCAAAGGGTCAGATGTTTGGGATTTATTCTGATGCCATTGATCTCAAAAGACTGAAGCGTGGCTTCGCCGACGTAGTTGGAGTCTTTGAATGCGTTAATGATGAAACTCCTACCAGGGATGGTAAGAGCTGCTGCAAAAGAGTCTATTAGCTTGTTATCTGGTACATTGGTCCTGAAGTATTCGGTGACCAACTCCATCAAGTCACGGTAGTTGCTGAAATCGCTATTGAGTTTGAAACTCCTGATTTGGTTGTCCAGATACGATAGCATAATGGGTCTACTATGGAACTTCTCTATAATCCATTCCAGGAATGCATCCCAGGATCGGGTACAACCTTGACGACTGGTGTCATCTAACATGCTGAAGCTGGCTTGTACAGAGCTGTTATGTTGGACGATGTTCTGTATCACAGTTCTGACTCTCTCAGTTGAGTGAGGACCATCTAGCTTCGCGATAAATGTCATGTAGGACTTGAAGGATGCTACAGATTTCTTGTTGATGTCACTGAGACACTTTCTAAAAGACTTAACATCGGAATCTGAGACTTTGGTTGCTTTATCGTCCTGTAAGGCCGACATCGACAGCGTGTCGTTCATCCTCTGGTTAAATGCTGACTGAGTGAACGAGTCATCTTGACGGTTGTCGGTACGCGTGTTTTCTTGGACGGTGGTTGCTATCTTTTGAGTATCATTGGCTTCCTTGTGACTACGCTTGAGGACCTCAATAAGATCGAGCTGAGTTTTTACAAGTAGGTCTTTTACCTCTAAGTCCTTCTTGATCTGACCTGCTTCTTTAGTGAGCTCCTCGTACTTTGTGTTTGACATAGAGATGACTGATCTCATATATGCTAATAATGATTCTACGGCATCTTTGGAGTAATGAGTATGCTGAAGAGCGACTGTGCCATTATGTAAACTTTTACACTCGCTCATAGTGAATCGCTTTTCATGTACTAAAATCTCAACCTGCTTTGAATCGTCTTGATCTGCCATTGTTAACTAATAGATATTAAGTGTGATAAAATGTAATTTGTATATGGTATATGAATGATAATTGTAGTTTATAGATAAGTATGTAATTATGATAATATATAGATATATAGTTGTTTACCTCCCCGGGGAGTTTGAGGTAATAATATATATAAAAAAAGACTTAAAAAAGTTTAATAAATATGGTTGATCAGACCAATGTTTATTAAAGGTTATTCAACTCAACTAACTGAATCAAGTTCTAAATCAAGATAATAGATACACCTTAATATTAGTTGATTGTAAATAGTGTATAAGTTAATCTTTATTTAAAACATACCTAAATCAAGATAATAGATACACCTTAATATTAGTTGATTGTAAATAGTGTATAAGTTAATCTTTATTTAAAACATACCTAAATCAAGATAATAGATACACCTTAATATTAGTTGATTGTAAATAGTGTATAAGTTAATCTGATTTAGGTTTTCTGATTATTCGTTTTTGTAGATCGAAAATTATTTGAATTTTTATAAATTATTAAAATATTGCATTGTTGTTACAAAATATTTATTTCGTACAAAAAAAAAAAAATTTTCGTACAATCACGACTGTCCCTATGTGTCGTGAAATTTATATATATATAACACTGTGAGGTTATGACCCTCACCATTTATTAAATAAGTTAACAAACTAGATCACTTGGATAAAAAAAAAACATTTAGTTTATTAATAATGACATATGGCTAGCCTTGATCTTCAATGTTTGTTATTGCTTTCCTGTCATCTGTAACCAAAGAAGCATAAAAACTGGTTATACATGATAAAGTTATTGTCAGGATATTCGGTTGCGTTTGATCTCTCCGACAAGTTACAATCGATATAAAATATCCATATGGAGTATGGGTGACTTCTTCAAGCTGAGACTCCAATTCGTTTTTGGTAACCAATACACCATCAAACTTTCTTTGATATATAACGGTTTTCATTGAGTTGGGATCAGTATAGTCGGTTGATTCAAGAAGTGTATCCAGTTCGATAATCTCATTCATTTTCTGTGAGGGAATATTCAAAGGGAATCGCGCATATTTAAGATGTTCGAGGTTGTTGTGGATGATTCTCGGTATATAAGATAACAAATGCGTTGAGGTTGACCATCCAAGTATTAAAGTCTGTAGCTTGGTCAAACTAGTTAGCAACATGAGAATGCCACACCCATAGCCAGGATAATAGGTGTCATTCTCAATGAAGTGGCGAATATTCTTTGCCTTCCAGAGTATACATTCTATCTCATATGGATTGCGATGAGTGCATTCTGGTCCATACTCAATCATCAGATACTCCAGAGTCTCTAGCACACCATCCTCATACGCGTGCTGGGCATCTTCGCGATTGTTCTCTTTGCCAATGTTGTGCTCGGTCAACGCAAAGAATTGGTTGGTTGTAATTATATGCGTGATCGTCTTTAAAACACAGTATCGGCTCGACATGTGCGTAAAGAAATTAAGAGGTTGGAGCAGTGCCGCATTTCTGACATTACAGACCCTGGTCAACAGCTGTGATACGATCTTAAAGAACCGCCAACATACTAAATCCAAATCCAATTTGTAATTTTCGTACCAGCCCAAGATAGGAACACTACCATTAGAAGTAGCGGTTGACTTTGGTTTCTCGCGCTCAACGATAAGATCTTTGTTTAGGACAAAACAATACTCGATAATCTTTTGTTGCACAGTAAATGGTAAAGTTGGTAAAACCACCGATTCATCCCACTCTGGAAAGAAGGCTCCTTCATCTTTTATTAAGTTATTGTCCTCTTCTATAACTAACTTTGTTTGCTTTGATTAATTAATCAATGTCAATACTAATATTTAGACTATACTAAAGTTCTTTACAGAAAGCAAACATACCAAAAGAGAATCCGGAACAGCGATTGGTGTTTCAGGTTCTGGTAGTACTGGTGCTGCAGTATATACTCGGTGTATGACTCCGTCTATTTCTATGCCTGACTGCAATAGATGATTCAGATTGGCGTCATCATTGAATTGAAGAAAGTACACCTTTTCTCCATTTACATTCTGGATAGTAATATATCCCAAATCAGGCCTCAACAACTTTAATGATTTACAAAGCACACTAAGCGGAACTTGATCCAGCACCTTTAAATATACTCCAGTCATCTTTTTGTTCAATTGAATATACTATTTAAATAAAACATTTTGTTTTATAATTAACTTTTTTTTAATTATCCCCAATAATTAACTTCCATTTTTATATTTTTGTTTTTTCGATCTGAGATCTAAATTTAAATTATAAATGATAATTATAATAATAGTAATTTAATTGATTTTTTAATTATGACCATCACACTAGTGATAAAAGATATTCTTTGAAATCAAAAGTAATGTTTTGATGTATGGAGACAAAGTAATTAGTTTGGAAAATAATATATAACAAACCACTTCCAATTCTGATCAAGTAATATGAGATGAGTCAAAGATATATAAAGAAGATCTAGAATGAATGAACTGGACCTCAATGCATTCATTGTAGTCTCCCAGTCAACAACACCTTCCCCACCCCCAATTCAATTTAAATCAAAATAAATAAACTTTGTGTGTGTGTGTTTTGTTGATATGATTTTAAAAATCAAGTTCACATGTTTTAATTGAAATGTGAATTGAGTGAATTAGTTAACTTTTTGTAAAGAAATGACAATTAATAGTAAGAAGATATTAATTCACCATAATAATAAGACCTATACCAAGGATGATATAGTCAAGCTGTTGGCAATGGAGGAATACACCTTCTCGCCCTCAAAGTACCAGTTTGATGACGATGACCATCTGTTCTTCCTGACAAATACTTCATCTCAGCCAATGCAAACCATCCACTATATAAACATCGATGAGAATCAAAAGCAATCCGGTAAGCTCATCGCAATCGACATTGTCATCGTCATCACCATCGCTGCTGGCTGCGGTGTGACTATTGCATACTAATTGAGTTTGTTTGTAAAGAGATTAAACCACTGTTTGATTATAGAGACTCTAAAGGCGAGATGACCTTGGAAGAGGAGCTCATGCGAGAAAGACAAAGAATCATTGGCAATGGCATTACTTCCTACAGCTTCAATGAAAAGACAAAGCAATTCTTGGCGGCCATGGGCAATAATATCTATATTGTCGACGTCGGCGAAGCTGCACAGGCTAGTGTGCAGGCACCTTCCCTCAAGCAGCTCAATAGTGGAACTTACGATGCCAAGCTCTCTCATGACGCCAAGCTCGTTGCTTTCATTGATAATGGCGATATTTGGGTGACCAACCTTGCAAATGATCAACGTCATCGTCTGACATATGCACGTGACATCTCTGAGTTTGTGTCGGCTGGAGAAGCAAAGTTTGTGTACAGCGAGGAATTTTCTAGATACACAGGATACTGGTGGTCACCAACCTCGCCAGCCCACAATCAATACCAAATATTTTATTTCGAGGAAGACGAAAGAGAGGTCCGAGACTTTTATATTTCGCAACACGGCTACAAGGGAACTACTACACACTACAAATATCCATTGGCTGGAGACACTAATTCCAAAGTTCGCTTGTGTCTACTGACATTGACAATTAACGAATCTGTAAGCATATGTTAGACAAGCAATTTAATCAGGATAAAACTAATATGATAATTGCAGAATCAATTGGATTGTAAACAGAATTATTTGTTTGATTTGGGCAGTACAAGTCAGTTTAGTTGGTTGGAATATTATATTAGAGGTGGATGGACAAAAGATGGAAAAAGTGTATGGATTCAAGCAATGGATAGACTTCAACAGAAACTGGAATTAGTCGTCATCCCATTGTCGAAATTCAATGATGATACTCCATCAGAACTACCAGTCCTAGTTAGTGACAGATCTCATTTGTGGGTAAATGTTGCTGATCATCTTGAATTTATTAGCGAAAACAGCATGATCTGGTCAAATGAATCTACTGGGTTCCGCCATTTATACTTGGTGAGTTGGGAGGCCAACTACTCTAACATTAAAGCTCGCCAATTGACAGAAGGAAGCTGGGTCGTTGGTGAAAAAATATGGATCGATCAGCAACGAAGCCTCATCTACTTTGAAGGCAGTGCAGACACTCCACTTGAGAACCATCTCTATGTTTGCTCGTATGCTCCAAACTCCAAACCATCCCAATACAAAAGATTGACAACAGCAGGTTACAATCATTCATCTATCCAGATTTCACCTAACTTTACACGATTCGTCAGCAACTACTCTTCTACGACAGAAATACCAGTCAGCCAAGTCAGCCAACTGACCTTTACTGCAAACGAAACCTTCCCTGTTGCCACCATAATTACCAACATCCATGTCCAGAAATCCTTAGGATTGAAAGCTCGTCCACCTACCATATTCAGCTTCACTAATTCAAAGGGACGATTGATTTATGGAAGCTACTACTTGCCTGCAGACTACAATCCATCGATACTATACCCAAGCATTTGCTGTGTCTATGGTGGACCACACGCACAACTGGTAAACAACTCATACAGCTGTACCAGGAACTTCTTTCCAGAGTTTGGCTTCATTTCAATCTATATCGACGGCACAGGCTCGTCCAATCGTGGACTCGAATTTGAAGGTCATCTTCGTGAGTCTATGGGTACAGTTGAGATACAAGACCAGGTTGAAGGTATTGAATATCTCGCGAGAAATCATATCTCACTTGATCTTGGCAGAATCTGTATACAAGGATGGAGCTATGGTGGATATCTAGCACTGATGGGTATTGCACAACGTCCAGACTTTTTCAAGATTGCAATCTCTGGAGCACCCGTCACCTTCTGGGAGACATACAACACTGGATACACCGAGCGTTATATGAACACACCACAAAACAATCCCGCTGGATACAAAGCTGGTAGTGTACTCACCTATTTAGATAACTTCCCCAATGAGTGAGTAATCATTCCTACCACCATCAGCCCAAATATAACTCTAACATCCAATCCTTTATTTTATCGATTTTAGGTTAGACCGATTGATTCTAATTCATGGTATTCAAGACGAAAACGTTCACTTTGCCAACACATCGTATTTGGTTGAAGAATTGCAGTCCAACGGCAAACCATATATACTTAAGATGCTTGGAAAAGAGAGACATGGTATCAGAGACATCAACAACAGAGTAGCCATTGAGGCATTCAGAATCAACCATTTATTGAAAAACTTATAAACTTTCAATGAAGATAGAAATTTGATTATGTATCAATAAATTTCTGAAATTAAATTCGGAATAAACTCGACCTAATATTTTAAGCTTTTTTGGACAACTCTAACCCATTTATCTATATTGATCATCAAAACTTACAACCATAAATAATAGGTGTCAAGTCATTTATATTTGCAGTCATATATATCCACACCTATCCAGATCTTGCAAAATCTATTTTCATTTGGTGGTGTGGTTGGTGCTACAACGGTGTGTTTTCGTTTTTTATAAACGATTCGTTTTAAGAAATCCTGGTGGTTCATAAGCCATACTTCTGGTCGTCCTAAAAGGTATTGAGATTGTTTTTGAATTCTGAAACATCTTTTCATCTTGAATTATTTATTACTTTTTTGTTTTTGCCAGTTCAAAAAAAAAAAAAACAAAAAGAATAACTCAAAACGACTAATTTTTAAAAACCACACTCTGGTTTGTGGCATAACCAAATAAAGTTGTTTAAAGTGGTTTGGTACTTAATTTCTTTCAAATAATAATAACCGAGGAGAGCAGAGCAATCATTCATCACATCTCATTTATTTTATTTTATTTTAATATTGATGTTTTTTTTTGAAAAATTAATTTATTTTAATTTAATTATTTTGAAGTTGGATTGTTGTGTGCAATACTGGTCGACTGCATGACTTGCTGAAAAACTATCCAGTGTTTGATTAGTTTGTTTGTTGTATTAACATTTGAAACGAGAATTTGAATAATTATTTATTTCTTCTTCCTTCTTCCCCTTCTTACCTACTCCTCCTCATTCCCCTCCTTGTCCTCCTCTTGTTTCCTCCTCAATAGTTAGTTGTACATTACTTTTTAAACTTCTGTTGATAAATCAATCCATTGAATCCATTTATACTTTAAATTAAATAACAAAATGAAATTCACACTTATTACTTTGATTGCTGTTCTATGCTTGATTTCAAGCGCATTTGCCCAAGATTGTTTCACAAATCCAGCCGATGCCTCATGTAAGAACTTTACATATGATGCCACAGCCAACCTTACTGCCCTGTGCGCCAACAACAACGCCTCTTCCGTAGTATGCTCCCTTGCCAACTCCTGTGCAGCTGCAAAGGACAACACTGGAATTTGCGCACCATTCGCTCTTTTGGCTGATGGTTGCACCACTGCTGAATTCAATACCACTGATGCATGCACAAACTACCTTGCTCTCTGTGCTCCAAACTCTGTTGTCGACCAATGCTCGTCCGAAGCACCAATCGCCAACTTGCCATCCACCAACACCATCAACTCTGAGATCACCTCCATCTGTACTGAGATGCCAATGATGAAGGACTGCAAGTCATGCCCATACTCCAACGCCACCGCTGGTGTCCCAATGAATTGCGATGCCTTCAAGGTATACAGTGCTCTCTGCATCGACATGCCAAAGATGAGCCAATGCACAGACTTCACTAGATACTGTACTGCCGGTCAACCCATCCAAGCTTCATCAATCTCTGCCAACTACTGCCCAGCCAGCACCACTACCACCACTGGAACTACTGGAGGTCACACCACCTCTGGTATGACCACCACCACTGGTACTACCACCGACACCACCGGTAACCAGGACACCACCGGAACCACCACTGGTTCAGCCTCCACTCTCTCCGCATCCATCATGGTACTTTTATTATCATGCCTCCTCTTGGTCATCCAATAGAATCATCAATCAATCATAATAATAAACTTATAATTATTTTATTTAATTATCATCCATCATCAACTTTAAAAGATCTTTCAAATAACTTATTTTCATTTGATCACTTCAGATTTTCAATACAAAGTTACTCACTCAGATCAAATGCACAAGGTGGTTTAAGATTGTGCAGTGTGGGTAGTATGTGGTAGATGTGGAGTTTGGGATTTCTCGAATACATCAGAGTGATGTGGACTCAAATCAGATTGAACATCAAATTTCACACCATATCTTTCCTATTTAATATTGTTTTACCAAATGTGGTGTTTTTTATTTTTTGTGGATTCTATTGTTATACCTACCACCTTTACATTGCTTGTCTTGCCCACCAAAATACACGACAAACCAACCAAAGGACTCGCTCCAAGACAATTCACCCCTTTGTTTTATAGATAAAAAAAATTGTTTGAATTTTGTTTTTATAAAAAACATCATGTGATGAAAAATGTTGATTGGTTTTGTTTTTTGAGTAATCTTTCCAACAACATAACATATTATATTATATTACTGTATCATATATATACAATATATAAATACAATACTATATTATATATTCTATAACAATATTTATAATTATAAATGAAATGAGTAATACTGAGCAAGTAACTGTAGATAATCAACAACAACAACAACAACAACAACAACAAGAGCAACAACAACAACCACAAATGGATGAACAATCACAATCAACTGCAAATCAACATGGTGATGATGGCGCAAATATAAACAATCAATACGATGTCATTGTTGTCGGTGCTGGTGTTGCAGGTTCCATTCTTGCCAGAACGCTCGGTGCCTCTGGTAGAAATGTGCTCTGCGTTGAACGTGACTTGAGTGAGCCCGATCGTATTGTTGGTGAGTTGATGCAACCAGGAGGTGTACGTGCACTCCAGGCTCTCGGCATGGGTGAGTGCTTCGATGGTATCGACGCCTCGCCCGCCTACGGTTACGGTATCTTCAAGGGCAACGATGGTGTCCGTCTTTCATACCCACGTGAATCTACTAGCTCCTCCAAGGTTGCCAGTGGATGCAGTTTTCACCATGGCCGATTCGTTCAAAAGCTACGTAATATGGCATCGATGGTCGCAACTGTATCACTGGTGCAGGGAACCGTAAAATCACTCATCGAAGACGACACTAACACCGTTGTCGGTGTAAGATACACAACTCAGATTTTCGATTCGCAACAACAAGAAGACAAACCACAAATCATAGAGCGCGAGGCACGTGCACCACTCACTATTGTAGTCGATGGTTGTTTCTCAAATCTACGTAAATCACTCACAAACGAAACTCCACTATGTGTATCTACTTTTGTTGGGTAAGTTCGCTTGCTACCATACATTGATCAATCCAGAGTCACTGTATTAACTTTGCATTTATTGTCTATCTCTGTAGTTTGATTATTAGAGATTGTAATTTGCCATTCCCAGATCATGGTCATGTGTTTTTAGTTGATCCATCACCAATTTTAATGTACAGAATCGGATCAAACGAGATCAGAGTTTTGGTCGATGTCCCAGGATCTAGTTGTCCACCAAATTCACAGCTACGTGTATTGTTTGAGAAGCACACTGCACCACAGCTACCAGAGGCTTTAAGAGAGCCATTTTTACAGGCATTGCAAAATGAATCACTCAAAAAGATGCCAAACTCAAGATTGCATCCAGAGAAGATCGACAAAAAAGGTGTTATCGTGCTAGGTGACGCTTGGAATATGAGAATCCACTCACTGGTGCCGGTATGACAGTGGCCATTACCGATGTCAAAATTTTGACATGTCTTTTGGCTCCACTAAGCACTGCCGATCTTGGCAACCACCAGAAGATGGATACACTCATGAAGGAGTTCCAAAGACAACGTACTCCACTTGCCTCTACCCTCAATGTCCTTGCTGGAGCACTCTACAGAGTGTTCTCTGCTGACAACGAGCATTTGCGTAAAGCTTGTCTTGGATATTTGAGTCTTGGCGGTGAGTTTGCTGCTGGACCAGTTGCACTCCTCTCTGGTCTCCGTCCAAAGCCAGGCGTATTGGCAATGCATTTCTTTGCTGTAGCATTCTATGGAATCTTTAAAACACTCTGGCCATTCCCAACTCCAGGAAGAATCATAACTGCTTACCGTATTCTATGTGCTGCTTCCGACATTGTTGTCCCATTGCTCCATCGCGAACGTACACTCCGTGGTTCTTACATTCTTATGCAGATTCCTCAGACTTACAAAAGAGTGAAATGTTTAAATAAAATTTTATATACTGATTATATCATCCTGTATACATTATAGTAATCTCAAATCCTATCATATTGGTCGAATTAGAATCATACAACTATAATAAATCTAAGAAATGGCAACTTTATCCAATGCCCATCAATGTCTATTGCTGTATCCTTCGTGTTAGATTTACCCAATATCTTAGATCATCTAAAGTATCCCTAAGATCAAGAATAAACTAGTAATATTGAAAAAAAATCCACTATCGAATGTACAATAACCAATATTGTTATCATCAATGGTAGTGTCGACATGATCAACGTCGAGATTGTAGATCTCCTGAAGTGACGTATAGAGTAAATAATTGGTCAGGTATTATTGATGGTGTTCTAATTACCATTTTTCCTCATCATCATTACCAACTGATATCCGGGACAATAACAACTCTTTCCAATATTGATATCATCTTATATTCTTTGATGATGTATAACTATTATTCCAATAATAATTTTATTAAGAAAATTAAATTATCAATATCAACCAATCATAAGATTGTTCAATTCAACTAACAACAACACTCAATAACAACAGCAATTAATCTATATCATATTCCAACTACATTAGATCTATGTTCTGTAAATCCATACTTACTTCCTCCAACAATCCAGGAAGGTTGTATAACAATAGTATACCATTACATTACCATACTATTTTATTAATATTGAAAATAATAGAGAATATTAAATACAATATTAATAATAATAATATTAATGTTATACTATTATTTCTAGAATACTTTTAGTTGATCAATGTACATTTGATTAATAATTGATTAAATCTCAAAATACTATTTGATGATTGTGGTAGAATTTAATTTGACAACAAATAGGAAATTAAATTAAAATAATAACATCTCGAAATACAAAATGATCAGTGATAATTAGTGAGGCATATATATATTGTGATGGTATTTGATTAAAATGATTTTAATGTAGTTGTAAAATGTCATTTTTTATTACTTGTTTTTGATTGAATCTATTTGTAGATACTTTGCTAAAACACAACAACCACACCTGATTTTAAAAAATTAGTATACTTTGAATTTGAATCTGTTAGATATTGTATCGATTGCCATTGGTACATCCATAATGGGTTGGCACTGTAGAGTTATATTTGTCTTTTCTGCTGATTTATTAAACAAACCAATTGAGGGAATAATGATATTAGTTTTTATCTTTTTAAAGAATTGATTTCAAGATAACTTTGTAGAGTACGTCATGCTTACAATGATTGTGTAGACAGTCGGGTTCGTCTAGTGATTAATATGGTAGAGGAAAATGTATAAATAGTGCCAGTTTCAGAAGATTCTAACCATCAAATCAAATCAAAACTAAATACTAAATTAAGTATTATTAAAATCAACTGTATCTTTTCCTTAAGTATTATTACTAAATTCTAAAACCAATTATCAAAAATGTTGTACAGTAAGTATTTTAATAATTAGTCAATTATTAAAATAATAAAAATGTATTAATTAATTATCTCTTTACTTATTTTACTATAGAATCAATTGCTAACTTGTTCTCCTCATCCACCTCTGCTGTTTCCCAAAGTGTCTCTGGACAAAAGGGAGCTAGTATGATGCAATCTGGAAACCAAGTTGCTTTGCTCAAGGCAAATGTTACTGATGTTGATGTCTTGGATGGTGCTGTTACCATTGACACTGTCCGTGTTAACCTTTAAAACAATTTAATCCAATTGTTTGCTTCTCAATTAATTTAATATTTAATCCAAAAGTTTATTTCTAAGGATATATTAAATAAATCATCTTTTTTTTTTTATACAATAACATTTAATGATTATATAAATATTCCATTTTTAAGATATTAAATAATAATTAGATTTTTTTTTTTTTTTAGAAATCGTGATTCTTTGGATAATTTTAGATGAACATCCAGTATATTATATTTTTTAAAATACTTAGTGGATACAAGTTTAAATATCAATTTTATTTTAGAATATTTATTAAGCAAACTTTGTACCACTTTCAGATGTTTTGATTATTATAAATCTTTAAATAAATTTATTTCATAGGAAAACTAAATAAATTCTCGGAGAAGATGAACAAAACATCTTTATACTATTTTGTCAATTTTTGAACTTTGGTTTGATAAAAATATCTGGATACTATAATTTTTATTCAATTTTTAATTGATATCATAGATTTTTAACCCTGTTAAATGATCACCTAAAACACTTTAAACTTAAAACGAAAATGACCTACCTTCACCAGGTTACATTAACTTGCTAATCATTTAAATAAAACTATTTCTTTTTATGTATATAGTTTATTAGGGGTAGTCTCGGTACTTTGTATTTTAGATATTTTTTTGACAAGTACCAAAGTTTGACGCTTTTCGGCTCATTGGGTTGAAAAAGAATGCATCAATCACCACAACGATGAAAAACAACAAAAACATTTTAAAATTTTTGATGAAATAATCGATAGAACTTTTGATTTGAGTGCCCGAGCTTGCAAGTTTGCAACATTGCAGCTCAAAAAAATCCCAACACTTCCTAAAAACAATTTCAAATTTACTTGTATTTTTATCAATATTTTTCAAATTTATTTTTTTATTGTTGTTTTTTGATAAGTTAATAATATATTTGTGTTTAGCAGTGTTGTGTGTGTGTATTTCATTCATTTTTAAGTAGTTGTAGTAACAATAACAAAACAATAACAACAGCAACAGTAACTGAGTTGTAAAACCAACATTATCATTCATACCAACCAATAATAATATATCATATTATTAGTGTAGGAATTAATCAATCAATAGCAGTGATAAACTTTGAAACTAATCAAAATCCTCTCTTTCTCTTTACTCTATTCTACTCTTCTCTACTGTTATCTATTCTACTCTTATAAACAATTCATTTTTAGTTCATTGTTATTAATTTAACTAGTTAGTTATTTTGTTGTAATATTATAGTAATATTTATCAGAGCATTTAAGAGACGACAATCAGTATCAATCAACCAATGTCTCTCAATAGAATTATTGTATTTTTAGCATTAATTCTGGCATTGTCATATGCCCACGAAACATCTGTGGATCATGACATCAGACAATCTCTATCCAAACTCCAAAATGCTGCATCTGAAAAAATATCATGTGACCTCTGTGAATTGGGTGCCACCTTGTTAGATGGATATTTAGCGGTAATTATTAGAAGCATCGTTGATTATAGCATATATATACTCTTTCCATTGTATTAGACTAGATTTGCATTCAATTTTGCTTGTGTTACAGTTATTTAATAATACTATTAGAAACCCTACCTTACCACTAGCACTATTTTTTTATTCAGCACCATCCATCGGATTTAGCATGCTAATAAGATGTCAGATTGACTTTTACTACTTATGTTCAAATATATATGCTTAATCCAACATCCAACTAATTAGAAATTAGTTATTAGTTATTAACTCTTATTTCTATCCTATTCCAACTTTATTCAAATGCTTGATGATTGTAGAGAAATGCATCAATTGATGAAGTTATCAAAGGAGCAACTGATATCTGTATTGCACTAAAAATTGAGTTGCCTGATGTCGTAAGTATCAAAGAATAATTATAACCCCACATAAGCTTATAAGCAAGCATTCTAACTTTATATTCGGATTTTCATCATGCTTTTTATTTTTTATCATGATAAAAAAGTGTGTTGGTATTATGCAAGCATACGCACCAATCGTCTACAGTGTATTAATCTTGTCAAATATCAAACCAATTGGTAAGCTTGCACCAAATTAAATTCTTTCCGAATTGGAACCAAAATAGTTCATATTGATTAATCCAACACAAATTAAAAATAACCTTAGATTTGTGTGATAAACTAAAGTATTGCACTGCACAAGATACTGGATTACAACAGGACGATGGATTCTATTCAAGCCAACAATTTTTTGGAATGACCTCGTTGACCCAAAACACCCGTAAGAAGGTCGACTACTCAAAGCAGCAACCAAAATTGAGTACTCCCTACACCGGAACAGGTTACATTTTACATTTGACTGATATTCATTTCGATCCACAATACCTCGAAGGATCCGATCCAAACTGTGGTAAGCCACTTTGTTGTCGTAATGGAACTGGTGATGCCGGTTACTTTGGACACTACCTCTGTGATATTCCACTCAGAACTGTCAAGTTAATCTTTGACGCCATCCTCAATGTATCAAAGACCATGCAATTAGCTTCGTAGTGTGGACTGGTGACAATCCCCCACACGATGTTTGGATGCAAAGCGAAAGCAAGCAAGTTTCAGCCACTCAAGTATTGGCCGAGTTGGTAAACACCTACTTCCCAACTACAACTGTTCTCCCATCAATCGGTAATCACGAAAGCTTGGCCAGCCGATCAATTCATTCTTCCAAAGCAACAATGGTTACTCGACTCGCTCTATGAAAACTGGGCACCATTCCTTGGTCAAGATGAATTGGCCTCTGTCAAGAAGGCTGGTTACTACACCTTGCTTCTCCAAAATGGACTTCGTGTAGTCTCTCTCAACACTCAAGATGCTGACATGATCAACTTTTACAATCTCCTTCAAGAGTCAAACATGAATGTACCAAACAACCAAACCGATTGGTTCATCGATGTTATGGAACAAGCCGAGTCCAACCAAGAAAAGGTAATCATTATCGGTCACATCCCATGCACCTTGAAGTCCGCATCCAACGACCAGTGGTGCTCTATCTACAGATCAGTCGTTGAACGTTTCTCATCAATCATCACTGCTCAATTCTATGGACACACTCACTACGATCAATTGGTTGTCTTCTCTGATGTTGCCACCAGCTCCAAGCCAACTGGTATGAACTATGTTGCACCAAGTATGACTACCTACCAAAACCACGAGCCAGGTTTCCGTATGTACGAGTACGATTTCGATACCTTCCAGGTCACCAACTACTTCCAATTCCACCAATCTCTCCAAGGCTAATGCTGATGGAAATCTCGAATTCACCTTGGCTTACAGCGCCAAGGAACTCTACGGAATGCCAGATCTATCCAACGAATCATGGTGGACCGTTGCTAACCAATTCAAAACAAACATGACACAATTCAATAACTACTATCAACATATCGCAAATTCACCAACTGTTAAGCCATGTGATGAAGCTTGCCACATGAAGTGGACATGTGAAGTATTTTGGAGTAACCTCACAACTTTTCGATAAGTGTTTGGGTTTATAATTTAACCATAAATCTAAAGCATAAATATATAGTACAATATTCATTTTTCAGTTGGAATTGTGTTTATTCCAATTGAATTCTTTCATTAATTCGATATTTCATTATTAGAAAATAAAGATCCTAAACGATTAGATCTTACTCCCCATAATTATCTTCAATTAATCAATGCTTCATTTGTTAACTTTTAAGATGTTGAACTCAACCACAGCTTACTGTGAAGGAACACTAACGTTGTGGATGTTGTCCTTAATTGAATTTTGCTGTTCTTTCAATGAGCTCATGTTATTAACTATTAATGGTAATAGAGTTTTTTTTTTTTTTTGAGACAAGTGAATAGGATGGTTATCATCTATAACCATCTCAAATTCAAAAGCTAGTTTATTGAATCTATTATTAATTGGGAAGTATATCAATCTTATAATAGTCAGTTGAGTGGTCGGTTCTGAATAGTTTGGATCATCATCTTTCCAGTTGATTGTTGCCTCTCAGTTTGGATCTCTGGAATGAGTGATAACAGTTTGTTTGTTTGGTCAGGTTGTTAACTGTTAGCTTAAACCTGTGATGGTAATAGAGAAAAATTAAAAGGCCGTATCAGGGAAATGGAAATTGAAAATCATATGCCCAGTTAGCTCAGTCGGTAGAGCGCAAGGCTTTTTAACCTTGTGGTCGGGGGTTCGAGCCCCCCATTGGGCGAAATCTTATAATTTTTTTATTGAACGCCTGCGGGTGTGGTTCAAACCTGGTTTTCCACGTTTTTCCCTACACTTCCCAGGCCTGTGGTTGGAAAAAAGAAATCTGTAGGCTGCTAAACCCTACCCTAGATAAACATATGTATGGTTTCCAGGATTCTCCATTGTATAAGTTCAATGAAAGTTCAATATATTATACAAAGAATCAACTGAAAATTTGAAAAAATGACTGTATCTTAAGAGATTTTTTGATCATTTTTTGCTATAAGGATCAGTATGTCTCTTATTATTTGGTCTCTTACCATCGTTAAGGTATCATCTGTGTTGATTTCACAGTTAGCTTAGGCCTGTTCACATTGACGATTATATCACTGAAGTCCTGTCTCTTTCTGTATATTTTTTGAATTTTTCAAAAGTTCCTGAAACATGACCTCTTCAGTAGTTGTTCAATATGTGAAAGAGTTCCCTTGATTACCTCCAGAGTACAGAAACTACGCATGGTACTGAAGAGTCAAATATCGATTTTGTTAACAAATTTAATAAAACCTGCTGTAACAAACACTCACATGATGTTGTCTGCAGATCAAACCAAGTTGGACAATATATAAGATTAGGATCTAAATTTTTGAGGAATAGATCTGAAATTGTGTAACTAAATACATAATAAAAATAGGTGATATTTACATTTTGTGTATGTAAATATCCTTATAAAATAACCTAATAAGTTGTTTTGAAATTGATTGAATAAATTAATATATATTTATTTTAGATATAAAGTACAATATCAATTCAAAACCAAAGTAAAGTTACTTCCAAACTGGAATTAATATAATGTTGTAGATCTCATCCCAGCATGCTCCAATTGGGATACTCTAAAATTGGTGTATCAATGGTCATTCGAATGCTGAGATGATGATTTGATTATTATTCTATCTAATAAATAGTTTGTTCATTTCAATCTGATTATTGACCGATGTTCTTTGGTGCCCAGCAAAGAGTGAATGAATTTGTTAGTAATGCTAACACACACACACACAAATGATCTTCGTTCGCAGATAGCTTGTACAATAAGCAAAATATCGCAAGTTAAAAAGTCGAATGAAAAAATATAAATGCAGATATTCATTTTTGAAAAGAGCAATTTCGAAATCACCAGGTTGTCTTTGAAAATATATAGGCAAAATACAGGGGGGAGATTGTGGATGATTTTAGCAAATGTCTTTATTAAAAATGAAAAAATATCAATTGATTATCTTTGTTTTTAACACACCCACACACCCCCACACCCACACACTTTAATAATTTTTGTTGATATTGTTCAACTTT
The DNA here is from genome assembly GCA_003667245.1 of Heterostelium multicystogenum. Lineage (NCBI taxonomy): Eukaryota > Evosea > Eumycetozoa > Acytosteliales > Acytosteliaceae > Heterostelium > Heterostelium multicystogenum. Next base: position 105,254 of record RCNN01000499.1, read on the forward strand.
GACATGTTTATATTATAATTATTATTATTGTTATTATTTTGATATTGTTTATTATGGATTAAAAATAAAATTAATTAAAAAAGGTGAAGATATCAAGTCACTGCAAGTGAAATGAAATGAAATGGAAAAAAAAATTGGAAAAAAATTAAAAAAAAATGAAAAAAAGCAAAACAAAAAAAACTTACAGACACTGTATTATTGAGCTGTGTGTATTTTCTTCAATTTATAAAGCCAAATAATACACAGTTCCTTTGTTGGGTATCTTATTTTATCTATTTATCTATCTTATCTCTTTATCTTTATTTTTATATCTTTTTTTTTGTTTTTTGTTTTTTTTTGTTGTTCTTATTTTTCGTGGTTTATTATTAGTTTAGTTTGTAGTTTATTTTATATTTTTAAAAGTATTTAAAAAAAAAAAATAACAAAAGTTATAACTAAAGATATATAATAATAGCTTAGCTACACACTCACTATACATCCAAGCAGCAACAGAATTGTTTTACTTTGTCCCAATAAAGTTAATTAATTAAGTTCAAACAAAGCTTATTAGATATTTTTAAAACTAAAAAAATAAAACCAAAAATTAAAAACCAAAATAAGTAAATCATAAAAAGCAAATAATAATAATAATATTAGTAATAATAATAGAGTAGAATAAGAGTCGTTAGTAGTAATATTAATCAGCAATCTACTTTTTAATTAAATATCTTTTTAAAAGGTATGTTGTCTATAGAATTCTAATCTAACGTGTCTATCAGCCATTGGAACCATAGTCAACTAACAATCTACTTTACCCTGATTGAAAACATGATGATGTTCAACAACCTATTCAGTCTTCATTTTTCACATCAATCAAATTAGTTATAAACAATACATCAGTAATTATGCAATCTATTCAACAAACACAACAAAATGTTGGATTCAAGGTATTTGTAGGTCATATCCCCCTCTCTTTTAAGGAGGAGGAACTCTCAGGAATCTTTGAAAAGTATGGAAATATCTTGAATATTTCAATCATTAAAGACAAGCGTACCAATGTTCCAAAAGGTAATCGTTGATTTAGTAGTAGTAGTTAGATTCGGATTCGATTACAATTACAAACAGTTGCAGTTGTGACGATGAGTGACGACGATAGTCATTGTGAATCTTGTTGAAAGTAGTAATTAATATAAATATACCTCAACAACAGGATGTGCATTCATTAGTTTCTCGACAAAGGAAGAAGCAGATCTAGCTATCAACTCAGTCAACTCCAGCAATCAATACATTGGAGATGTTACCAAACCACTCCAAGTCAAATACTCTGACAATGAGATCGAAAAGATGGAGAGAAAGCTCTTTATTGGAATGTTGGGTTCAGCCGACGAGGAAGCTGTCAGCAACGTCTTCAGCAAGTATGGTACAATTGAGGAACTTACCATTGTTCGTGAGAAGGAAGGTCGTCCAAAGGGATACGGTTTTATCAAGTTCTCAACAAGAGAAGAAGCTGAGGACGCCATCAGAGAGTTGGATGGAAAACACACTTTTTCTGTAACTATCCATTAGCCCATATATTCTCAGATATTTGCGATCTAATTTGGATTTCTTTTATTTAGGGTTCATCCATTCCACTCATTGTCAAGTTTGCAGATACTGAAAGACAAAAGCGTAAGAAGCTGTTGATGAACACACAAAATCCACCACAAAACTCATGGGGTGGTAACGCTTTTTATCAACAACCAAATGTATGACCAACAATCAACCATTCAAAGCATATTGAGAAATATTAACCCTGTTTATTTTATTTAGCAACAATTCCCAATGTATTACGATAATATGAACATGCACCAAGTAAATAACAGTGCATTCCAACGTTATCCAAGATGTATGTTTTCTTTGATTTCTAGCTAGTTTGCCTAAATTATTTTCAATAGTTGGCAGACAACGGATTGGATGGACAACTTACATTATTATTATTATTATTTTAACCATATTAGCAAACAATGTTTACCAAATGAATCAACCACAGTACAACGAATGTAATTATCATTTTGGAATTCAGGAAGATCCAACAAATACTAATGGTTATTTTAACAATCAATATATTTAGTTCAACCAGAGTCAAATGATTTATTTATTTACTATTTGCCACAAAACTATGGTGATGCAGAATTAAAGATGTTGTTCCAACCATATGGAAATGTTATCAGTGCTAAAGTCTTTATTGATAAGGCTACCAATCAATCTAAATGCTTTGGTAATTTGAATCTAACACCTCTCGCTGTAAATCACAGTTTTTATCTAACATATCCTTCAATCTTTATTTAGGTTTTGTTACTTATGACAACCCACAATCAGCTCTTCATGCTATCGGCGGTTGAATGGTTATGCAATTGAAGGAAAGAAGCTTAAGGTCAACTTCAAGAAAGAGCGAAACTAAACAACTCATTTCAACCCACCTGTATTATTATTATTATCCAACCAATCAACCAACAAAATCAAAAAAATAACCTCTAACACTCAAAAAAAAAAAAAAGGTTGGTCGGTCCCTTCTCAACTTCCATTTCTCTGTTCTTTTTAAACATTCTTGACCCGTCATTTTTGTGTATAATATAGTAGTAACAACAGGAATCATAGAATCAAACAACTCACCTTCAAACCATTAGCAAATAATAATAATACCTCCCTTCCAGAGCTAACAAAACAAAAAAAAAAAAAATATAAACACTCACACCAAACAGAATATTAATGTCTATCACAAACAAATATTAATATTCCAATGCCACATCGCCTCACCACTCAATCCATTCACCTTCACCAATAATCATATCAATCAAATAAACAATAAACTAACTAACGATTATAAAATAAAATAAAAAAAATTAAAAAATATTAACCAATATTTGATCATCATAATGATTTTTGTCCTTGGTGTGCAAAGTATGGAAACCACAAAATGCTTCTTGTCTTAATTAAAAGTGTTCCAAAAATAACATCAACTTACTATGTTACTTGCAATACACAACGTTCATCGATATATTATATTAAAAATTTAATTTAATATAAAGTTAGTGTTTGTTGATGATGAATCCAGATATTTTAAAAATCATATTCGTTTTTGGATATCTGAAACTACACTTTATGTGAATATTCTGAAATTAATGTTTTATACAAACTATTGTAGACAAATCTAAAAATTTGTTTAAATGAAAATCAAAAGACAAGGTTTTTTAGGTTTTATTAAATTGACAAATGTTGAATGGCGAATGGACTTGCGTACCAACCAATTTTTACACAAAATTTTGAATTCACCCATTTTCAAACTTTCGTTTATTCATAAATACAACACCCCACAAGAGAAATTAAACAATGTTGAGTTGTTTATACTTTTTTTAAATTAAGAGATTGGAATCTGTTGCCAAGAGATTTTATATGAATGCTGTGTTTAATTTCCAAATGTTTAATATGTTACTTAAAATAGGGGTTAGGAATGAATAGTTTTTGTTTAAGTATCATGTCCAAATACACCTTGGCACCATAATACAGGTGACTTCAACTTGAATTTTCCATTGGAAGAGGATTTAAATAAAAGGACTTAACAATTGAGTCTTTGTAATCTACACCATTTATTAGGGATTGAAAGTCTTTTATTTTTTCTTAAATCCCAATATCCTCCAAGATAAATTATTTGTAACTGTCAAAGTTACACAAAACTTAGGATTAAAATATACATTTAATTTAAATTTATTTTATTTTATATACATTTTAAATATAGATTATCATCCATATTCCAAATTAAGATCAAAGTAGAGAGTTCTATAGACATAAAATTCTCTACAAGTGATAAGATATCCAATAGATATTTAGAGATTTCATCATCTCTTTATTTTCTCATTGAAGAACCATTTTATTCATAAAAGTATGTACATTCCATTTTTCATCATATTCACAACACATCACTTTATTTATATTTGAAAATGTCAGAAATTATGAAGTCAATTAAAGATACAAAAAAGAACATTGTTATTTTTATCAAAATGTGATACATATTTTGACAACTTCAACAACTTCAACAAGATGTACAAACACTATTATCATAAAATAGAATATCTCATGTAATAGAAATTGGGTTTTATCCAATGGATACAATTAATATAAATCAATCTCAATGAACTTTGATGTTGTTTTTAAAATATATTATTGTTATTATTAATATTGTTTTGTTGTTATTTAATGTTAAAAGCAAAAGTATCTGATTATACTTAATGAACAGATTATTAATATTAAGTTAATTTATCACCAATTCAATTTGAATAATTATATTATTATATATTTATAATAAAGAAAATAGTATATTCAAATTATAATTTTAGAATGGTCTTTGAAGACAGTAAATTCATAAAAGGTTTGGTACCACACATTTTTGTATTTTTGTTGGTGATATTGTGTTGGGTGCCAGAATGTGTTCGAACACAGAGTGTGTCGTGTAAAGGCCCAGACTCAGATCCAAACCTGATGAAATGGAGTGAGAGTGCCACATGGGGTGGCAATGTGCCAACAGCCAACTCTTTCGTTCAAATAAAAGATGGAATGAGAGTGTTGTTGGATATTACCACACCTAGCCTGACACAAGTGTGGATTCAATCTGGTGGTCAACTGGTGTTTTCCTCTGCCAACAAAGTGGAATTAATTACTGGCGGTATTTTAATTGAAGGAAGACTCGATATTGGAGATGACCGATGCAGATTCAACGGTTCTGCAACTATTACATTAACTGGTACCGATAGTAAGTTCTGAAATATTTAATACTATTTCTCTGAAAGTTAATATTGACGATATCCTCTAACCATGCAAAATAACAATAGACGAAGGATACACAGAGACTAGATATGATATGTTAAAGAAATATATTGGTGTTCTTCCAGGTGGAAGATTAGAGTTGCACGGTATTATGAGCTATCCAATCCCAAGTTGGGTGCAGCTCACAAAGACAATTAAAAGCGGAGATACTCTTCTGAATTTGAATGCCGATGTCTCTAAATGGCCTGTTGGTTCCAAGATTGCTATTGGTGCAACGGACTTTGACTACACTCAGTCGGAGGAGAATGAAATTGCTGAATGTGCTAACTGTTCTTCCAACCAGATAAAACTAAAGTTCCCAGTGAAATGGTATCACTACGGAGAGATAAACTACGGTATAGACATGCGTGCAGAAGTTGGTTTGCTATCGAAAACAATCACCATTAGAGGTTTGATGTCGTCTACATGCAATGGTGGCGCGCTTTGCAAATTCTTCAACTTTGACACTCTAGGTGGACATATTAAAGTGATTCAAAACTTTAGCTCTGTACATATTCAGGGTGTTGAGCTTTACAATATGGGTCAGACTTACAATCTCGGATACTACCCAATACATTTCCATATGTGTGGTGATGTCGATACTGGAAAGTATGCGTCGTGGCCAACCTTTGTCAAAGACTGTTCAATTCATCACACCCTTTCAAGATGCTTAACCATTCATGGAACCAGTGGTTTGATTGTTGTCAACAACTTTGCCTTTGACCACATAGGACATTGCTATTTCTTTGAGGATGGATCTGAACAAAGAAACTACCTAGACTCCAATGTTGGACTTTTGACTCGAATGGGATATCTATTGCCGTCAGACAGAGACTGTGACCTCTGTCTCTTCCTTACACCCAAGGACTTCAATGGAAATCCTACATCTTGCTCGGAGTGTAAAGCAACTTCAACTTTTTGGGTAACCAATCCAAACAATGCATTAAGAAATAATATTGCTGGTGGAAGTGTAGCAGTAAGTAACCATGCAATGACAATATATTTACAAGTTGCTAATTGCTTCTTTTTAATAGGTTGGAATTTGGTACCTGTTCCCTCCACATCCATCTGGACTATCTGAAGCACTCTACCCATATATTTCACCGTCATACACAACTATTGGTTCATTCTACAATAATAAGGCACACTCTAACATGGATACTGGAATGAATGTAGACCAAAGTCACCAGGTTGTTCAACCGAGTGCTAGCAATCCAAACCAATACATGAGTATGACTTACACCCGTTATAAACCACGTGTAAATCCACTGGACGTTAACTCAGCAATTGCTCCTGCCTACTTCTACCGCTTTGTAACCTACAAAAACAAGTGGAGAGGTATGTGGGTTCGTGGAGGTGAACTATTCTTTATAGACAGTCAGTTTGCTGACAATGCCATTGGAGCCACTCTTGCACAGGAAGGTGTGATGCCAGCTGATCCAGGTAGCTCTCAAAACTTGATAGGTTGCACTTTTGTCGGTGAATCTGACAACATCGGTATGAGATACGATGGTGTGAACATGTATAACGGAAAAACAATTCCAGCATGGCAAGAGTTTACTCAACGTGGTCTTGAGTTCTACGACGGACCTGTCAACTGTGCTTGGACCACCTTTATCAACTACAACTCAGATGGCGTGAGAAACATGTCCGCCATAGGGTGGGTTCTCTATGATTCTTGGAACTTCAATCCAAAGAACAAAATCCAAGGTGCCGTCTTCAAAAACACAAACACACGTGTCCTTACAGTGCCAGCGGACGAAGACGGTTCCAAAAATGAGGTATTCCTCGATATCGACGGATCTGTAACGGGAACAGCCGGTGCCTCTGTTGTCCATAACAACCCATATTTTTACTCGCCAAGGTGCATTGTCAATCAATCCTGGAACATGAGCGTTTGCTACGAGAAATTTGCAAACCTCTATATTTACAACATGGATTTGGCTGGAACGCGGTTCCCCAATAACGTTGCTGGTGTAACTATGATACGTGACCAGTATAGCTACTATAGACACACCCTCGCTGGTGTGCCAAACTCGACCCCAACAAATACATTTATGCCCCTGGTGATGATTGGACGTACCTACACCATGCACTTCTCACACCCAACACCGCCGAATATGAGAATACAAATGACCAACTTCGACCAAGGAGACACAGTTGTCGTTGGAGTATGCTATCCAACGTGGGGAGTAAACTTTGTTGTCCAGAGAAATCGTGTATACGGCTGGAAGACCTATGTCACCAACATGACACGTGGATACTCAGTCTCGGATGTCAACAACGATCTCAAAGGAAACACATGGTACTATGACCAGAACTCTGGACTCTTGTTCCTTCGTTTCACCCAGCTTGCACCACGACCTTGGTCACAATACTGCCCACTTGAGGGATGTGAATCTATCAATCTCATTGTGACTGGACCGGGTGTGGGAACCAACAGTGGTGACTGCTCGGCAGCAGCCTATGGAACGGGAGTCTATACCAAGAGGGAGTACGCCACTCGTGGCGGATGCAACGGATCACCCGAACTTGAAGTGGATTCATGTGGAATATGCGGAGGAAATGGCACCCTCTGTGCCAAAGGCACATTCAACTCGAGTAGCAAAACATCGATATCCACAACCACACTTTTAGTATTTTCATTTATTTCGACATTATTACTATCATGTATAATATAATATCCATAACCAAGTCATCAAAATCAAATTGGGTATTAAAAATAAAATAATTAATTTTTGACAAAATTAGTCACACAAAAAACGAACGACATTTTTAAGAAAATTTCATATATTGAGAATACTAAGTTGTGTGTGTAACAATCCTCCTTGGTACTATAATAGATTAGTAAAATACTGTACTGTCAATAGTAGAATAGAGTATTGTAGATAATAATAATGATTCGCTCCAAGTCAAATAAGAAGAGTAGTGGTGCTGCAGCTGCTAAGAGCAACACTAAGAAGAAGACTGTTGATGAGAAACCAAACAAACCATCTACGACATTATCAGATGAAATCACACAACTTGTCAGCTCAAACACACCAAAGTCATTCGATCCAGAAAGTGTTGGATTTGGTGATGTCGGTTTATATAGAGAAACATCAGATGACTTTGGTGAAATCATAGATGATAAGTAAATATATATGATTACATACCTTAGATTTTAAGTATTATGCTAACTTGTAACATTTTAATCATCACCCTCCTATCCTATAGTAATCAAAATGTTAGAATTAGAGGTGAAATACCATCAGCTTTTACTACTGGAAAATATGCTGGAAAGAAATCGTCAAGAAAAGATATCGATCTTGAAGCTGATGAAGATGAAGACGAAGTAGATGAAGACAAAGACACTGGAGATATTGAAGATGCTTTTGAATTCGAAGATAGAGTTGTATGTATCATTCACTACATTCACACAGAACATACCTAACACCGTAATAATTTAAATCAGTTATCATCCAATACTATAGATGAAGCGGATATGCTTATGAAACAATTGGAACAAGATGAAGATGAAGATGGAGAAGAAGATGTTGAGGCGTAAGTCTAAGTCTTATTATTTTCAGACCCTAAAAGCATACATTATTTACTTACTTACTTGTTAATATACTTAGACCAAAGCTAGTTAGTAAGAATTCAGCAGTTTCAGCATTGGAAGAATTAGAGAAAGCAAGAAATACAAAGAATCAAACAGATCTCTTTGACGAGTTCCTTACAACTAGAATCCATTTACAAAAGACCATTACAATTGCTAATAAACTGCCAAAACCCGCAGATCACAAGATATTGTTCGAGGACAAAGAAGTCAAAGAGAAGTTTGCCTCGGCTGTTGGTGAGGCAAAATCACTCCTTGGTGACTTGTTCTCTCTGCAGAGCGAACTTATTTCCAGAAACTCAGATATTGAACAGCAAAAGAACGCAAATAATAAACGTCTCAGAGAGACAGACTCACTTGGAGATATTTGGAATGTCTTAGAGGAGCAGAACTCACGCCTTTTCAAGTTTGCAAGCCAGTCCATTGAGAAATGGAACTCTCGTGTCAACATTACAATGAACACTGGCAACAAATCAAAGAACCTCAAGTCCATCAACCAATCCATCATGACACAGGTCAATAATACACTCAACGACATTGAAAGACTGCAGAAACGTACACGTTTGAAGAGATCACAATATACTATATACGGACAGCCCAAAAACAACAATCAAAAACAACAACAATAATAATAATAACAGCAAGATTGAAGAATATGACGATGAAATTTTTGACGACACCGACTTCTACCAGGTGCTGCTCAAGGAAATTGAAAAGACCAACTCGAGCGAACAAGAAATTGGATCACAATACTGGAAGGAAATGCAAGCCCTCAAGAAAAAGAACAAAAAGCGTCCCACCAACAACAAGCATCAAAGGGTAGACAACTCCGTTTCGAAAACCTTTACAAAACTTGAAAACTTTATGCCACCAGTTCCAGCACCACTTCCACCCTGGAATCTCGACGATCTCTTTTCCAATCTTTTCGGTGGCATTGGAGCAGGTAACACTGATCTACCCATTACCTCAAACTAATAAATGGCATCCCATAACATAACAATAATGAATACAATAACTATTTGATTTTGCACCCCCATTCCAATATTTTTAACTTTGAAACACACCCAAGACCAGGAACAGGGACAAGGTCTCCAATTTCCAGCCTACTCATCTCGACTCCTACTTAAGTAAATCAACCTCATTAATGAATCAAGACCAAGATAGCTCTTTGATGTTTGAGTTATCAGATCTTGAATGAGAGGCGGGCTTTTATTTCGGTAAAAACAAAATTTTCAAAAATATTTTTTTTTTATTTTTGTCAATTTGAAAATTTTTTTTGGTTTGGTGCTCTCTCAGTGTACACTCAATATTGAGGTTCTCATTAAAACTAAACGAAAGTTCCTAACCAGCACTATCGAGTTAAAAAGGTAAAGATCACATAGTAATAAAATAATAATAATAATAATAATAATAATAATAATATCATCGACAACAATGACAACAATGACAACAAGACAACCAACATATGTGATATTACAATAATATTAGACGTTGGTCGAACACATTATCAATTACTTGTGTTTTTTGGTATAAGTGTTATTACAAGCATTATAATCATTATACTATTATAATCAATTAAGATTGGTGACTTGATGACATCTTAAATAAATACTATACACATAGAATTAGATACAACTATCTATCATAATATATTTAATATTTATCACAAAGTAATAGATAGATAGATAGATAGATAGATAGATAGATAGATAGATAGATAAATTATTGTTTTGTTTTTGTTGTATTATTATGATTGTTGTTCACAAGTAAAAGATAGGATAGATCGAATAGATATAATATAGGTTTAACGATTGACAATATGATGTCCACATGTGACAAAGGTTCAAAGAATCTGTTGTTTCTTCAATTTTTACAATTAAAATACAATTTTCCATCAATCTTCTTCATTCCTACATTGTTATCAAGTTGCACCTCCTACTCGAATGAGATATTTCCACCATCATATATAACTATCTAATTTAGTAATCTGTATTATCTATGTTTTTTTTTTTTTTGTTTTTTTTTTTTTGCTTAGATTTGTTTCCCTCCTATCATCTCCATCTAGCATCAATCCAACAAACAATAACAATAACCTCAACCTCAATATCACCAAATTATCAAACAAAACAACCTAAAAACAAACACACACAGCACACACAGTTAACTAAACAACCAATATGGAGTTAGTTTGAGGTCGTTTTTCTACTTTTTTCTCACTATCTCTCTCTCTGTGTTTGTGTTCACATAAAAAATAAAAAAAAATAAAAAAAAATTGTTCGTCGTTCGATAAAAATAAAATTTATTTAAAAAAAAAATAACTATAAGTTCTCAAATACTCACATACAATTTTTTATTTCGAATAACAGAATCAAAAACAATGTCTCAAACGTAAGTTATTTATTACTAGTAATACAACTATTATATCTATCTATATATGTATTATTATTTTCATAAACTACTATAATATTACAGTAGAGCGAACTTAAAGAGAAGAAAGATAAGAACAGCGCAATATTTGATTAGAAAAAAAACAAAAAACCAACAAAATCAAATAACAACAACAATAGAGCAATAGTCAATAGTATTTTAAAAACAGCTTAGCAGTTATTTAGTTCAATTAGATCAGGATCTTCAATATTGGTTTAATCAATTATAAAGAGCAGGTGAATCCAATGTTTAGGTCTAATTGGATTTAGATATCTTTTTGCTATTATCACATTTTAATATAAAAACAAAGTGATAAACAACAGATGGCATTAAGACAAAATACAGAGTTAACTACAGCTGTTTTGGATAGATTTTTCATCTAGCGTAACAGCAATAGTTAATTCTTTGGATATCACACACATATAAAATAATAATAGAATCTCAATTATCTATTATTTTCATTATTGCTATAGTAAATTAGTTCAAAAGTTTAATAGTAGTAATAACAATAACTATAATAATATTATTATAGATGTAGTTTTTTTTATATGTATATTTATATAATTATTTTAAAAAACACAATAACAAAAGTAAAAATATTTAAATTTATTTTTTAACTAAATTTATAATTATTATTTAGTGATAACAAATACAAAGATGACCAACTCATGAAGGATGAGTTCGTTAGCACCTACGACAAGGTCATCGATTCCTTCGATTCTATGGACCTCCCAAAGGATCTTCTTAGAGGAGTTTACTCATATGGTTTCGAAAAGCCATCTGCCATCCAACAAAGAGCTATCATTCCATTGGCAAAGGGTCTCGATATCATTGCTCAAGCTCAATCTGGTACTGGTAAGACCGCCACTTTCACCGTTGGTATTCTTTCCCAAATCAATATCAACCTTTTGAAGTGCCAAGCTCTCATCATCGCCCAAACTCGTGAGCTTGCCCAACAAATCCAAAGGTCGTTAACTCACTCGGTGAGTACCTCAAGATCAAGTGTTACGCCTGTATTGGTGGTACCCGTGTCAGTGACGACGTCCAAAACCTCCAAAGCGGTGTCCATGTCGTCGTCGGTACTCCAGGTCGTGTCTTCGAAATGTTGTCCCGTGGTGTCATCACCCGTGATTCCGTCAAGATCTTCGTATTGGACGAAGCTGACGAAATGTTGTCCCGTGGTTTCAAGGATCAAATCTACGAAATCTTCCGTTTGTTGCCAGTCACCGTCCAAGTCGGTCTCTTCTCCGCTACCATGACTGATGAAACCTTGAGCATCACCGAAAAGTTCATGAAGAACCCAGTCCAAAATTTTAGTCAAGAAGGACGAGCTCACCCTCGAAGGTATTCGTCAATTCTACGTCAACGTTGGTGTCTCCGAACAAGGTAAGCTCGACGTCTTGACCGATCTCTATGAAACTCTCTCCATTACCCAAGCCGTTATTTTCTGTAACACCCGTAGAAAGGTCGACTGGTTGACCAACAAGTTGACTGAGCAATCCTTCACCGTCTCATCGACTCACGGTGACCAAAAGGATCGTGATGGTATCCTCCAATCTTTCCGTTCTGGTACCACTCGTGTCTTGATCGCCACCGATCTTTTGGCTCGTGGTATCGACGTCCAACAAGTTTCTTTGGTAATCAACTACGATTTGCCACACAATCTCGAAAACTATATTCACAGAATCGGTCGTTCTGGTCGTTTCGGTCGTAAGGGTGTTGCCATTAACTTTATCACCCAAAACGAACAAGAAAAGATCCAAGATCTCTGCTCACATTACAACACCTTTATCCAAGAAATGCCAAACAACATTTCAGACTTTTTATAAGCGAGTTAACTTTGATTTGTTGCACTAATTTAAATAAATATATAATTTATGCTATTTTTATTAATAATCATAATATATAATTTATCTTTTTCCAGTTTTTAAAATCTTTTATTTCTAATCAATTTTTAAATTGAAGATGCTGTCTACTTGTAGATTGATTGATTCTTCTCAATCATAACCTTTGGTACACCAAGATTATCCATCTTTATATTTATTATTATTTTGTCTTGATTTTTAAAAGAGGTGGACATTAAATTCAAATTAAGATATAACAGATCAAAAATAAATAAATCTGAATTTATTCCTTGATACTACTACTTTAAAGTTTTGTTACTAAAAAACCACAATAAATTTAAAAAATAGTTCGTTAAAAGTTGAGCAAAATTCAAATACTTCGTTATTTATTTTTCTTGCAGACGCTCAGATTTATTTGTAGTACTACGACAGATTGGTCAGCACTGATATATATGCACAGCCATCATGGGAAATAAAATCATTGAATACAGATATTAACAGTCTGTTTGGCCAAAGTCATCAACTTAAAAAACAACAAGGTGGTTACTATTGCCCATCCGTATATATCGATGTAAACAATCAATTACATGGTGTAAAATGCAAAACAAAGAAACGTAAATATATTCTGAAACAACAATAAAAACTATCAGTATACATACATAGATTACTAACCTTTATTTGATGATGATCATCATCATCAACAACAACAACAATAGAGTATTTTGTCATCTTATATAAAAGGTTTAAGGTGATCTCTAAATTCTTTAAAACTAAGGAGTTTTTTCTTGGCGATGGATGGTCCTGCTCCAAGAGCCAAGCTAAATAGAGCAAAGAAGAAGACGTTTGAATGTAATTTGATAGATTTAATATGATTATAATAATTTGATATTTATAAATATTCGTTTTTACTAATCACTGAATTCGTTGCATTTCGTTTATAGAGTTCATTAAAGTCACTAAGAGACCAACATTATGATGATAATATAAAGAATAAGCCTCAGAATGATGATCACGTCGGTGATGACAATGAGGAGGAGATGGGGGACGAAGAAATTGAAGACGTTGATGAGGAAGACCAGGAAGAGGATGACGATGAAGATGAGGAGTTGGAGGAAGTCGATGCTATGGACGAGAGTGATGACGAAAGCGATGATGAAGTTGAGGATGAAAACAATATTGTGGAACAAAGACATGGAGAAAAGCACAACATCGACTACAACCACGACTACAACCACAACAGTAGTAAAGAGAGAACCTGAACCACTGGTTTTAGATGAGAATGCACCTTTCAAATTAGAACCTACTATGTTGACACCTGGATCGCCATTTATGAGCGAGATCAAGGAAAAATTGATAGAGGAAGCAAGTTGGATATTCTTTGGTGGCCATCAAACTAGATCAGTCTATGTTTTACCAAGTGACTCCAAAGCAGAGGGAGAATGGAAGATATTCATCATATCAATCACCTCGTTCCTGGCGATAGACCAGTCACTGTTGTATCATCTGATTCCGATATTACACTTTATGCACTACTTTCCCAAAAAGTATCAATATAGTATCACCTAGTAGTTTTAGTTTGATCAACAACATCAACATTCTCAAGAATTCCATAGCATCGCGAGTCACTGCCCGAAGAAAGGTAAATAATCAAGTCAGTCAAACCAAACAGGACTTAATACTAATAATTAGTATTGATAGATCAAGTTGTATCGGATTTCGTATTTCTATCTTTGTTTAATGGTAGTGATTATCTTCCAAAGGTGAATTCATTCAATTTAAGTTCGCTTGGAAAGAGTATATCGCTGATCCATCAGAGCAACCACTGTTTAATACAGAGAATAATCAGATTAATTGGGAGTTTTTCTATCGTATATTCGAAAAGCTTAATCAAAGAGTCCCAAAATCAGTCTCCAATAAACAAAAGATTCCAGGAGTCGTGGATGCACTAAATGCTTCATTGTCTATGTTGTCCAGTTGTTTGGAAGAAGCAATTCAAGCTACTTTGTACAAAAACCGAACTTGAAAGTGAAGATAAAGTGTTTAAGGTGGAAATACAGATTTGTGATGATGTATTGGAAGCAGTTTGGAAAATCACCAAATCTACTCAAGGAAAAACTGTTGAAGCCATACCTTAGTTTAGAGCACCCAATCTGGAAAGACAACTGGAATTTGATACCCAAAGAATATCGTTCAAAGATAAAGGAGAACTTGAGAGAAAAAGCCACTAGAAACCGATTGTTCCAATACCGACAACAAAAAAAGGATGAAACGCTACCTTGAAGGAATTGTTTGGCATCATAACTACCTAACAACCAAAGTAGAAAGCTATTCATTCTTTTTATCCATATCCAAAAGCACCACTGATTACTCCATCCACAGGACCTATTGAGCTAGATACCAATTTCCTTGTACAAGATGACCCACTTACTCCACTTGAATTTTGTATTGCACTCTCAAATAATAGAGTAAGATATTTTATTTCTAAATTTTTCAACAGAGCAATACTTACAAATACTTTCTGTTCAGACTAAAAATACAGTTCAAAGCTTATTCCACTCGATCTACAATGACCTTAGACATTTCAAAAAGAAGAATGAGTCCGTTTGGAATGAGGAAAATTGCTTGGTCGAGTTGAAGCAACACATCAAATCGATTGTCGACAAAAATAAAGACAGATTGTCTGATTTCCATGAATCACAGCTGAAGTTCCACCCGACAGTCATGGTCGTAAAACAAAATGACATTCTCTCGAAATCCGATATTGACTTTTTTGACCAGGCTCAGTAAGATTTATATAAATATTTCATTCAATTTCAAACTACTAATCCTATTATTTTTACAGAAAATCATCCTTACTCAAGAGATCATCTAATATTAACTCAACCCAACCAGTTAAGAAAATGAAACATGCTCATAATAATAATAACAATCATAATAATAATAATAGCAATCATAATAATAATAATAGCAATCATAATAATAATAATAATAATAATAATAATAATAATAATAATATAAAAGCACCAAGGAGAAAATCTAAAAGTGAAAAGACCCAAGCTCAAAGTTTCCAATACTCCACTGTTTTTCAGTTCCCAAGTTTAATAATAATAACAGTAGTCAGATGGTCCAGGTTTTAATGGTGGTAATGATATGATGGACACAAGTAGTATTATAAATAATAATAATTTATTCAATATGTTTAAAAAAATTCCAGCTCAAGTCTCAACCAATCAACAAATGATGTTACCAGTTATAAATCAAGTTCCAAATGAACAGAATAGCGGTAATGCTAATCAAACGTTTATCAACCAAAATGATTCTGTCCTTAGCAGTATTAAAAATAATGCCAATACAGGACATAGAAAACCCAGAGCAAAGTATAAAAATAATAATAATAATAAACATTAACCAAGTTGGAAATACTGGTAATCAATAAACTAATATTTTATTTCCAATTTAATTTTACAATGATGACAGTACTATTATCACCACTTCCACGAGTAAATGCTTCCATTGAAACACGTTTGGCAATGTCATATGGATCCCAGTCTTGTTGTTTGGATGTATAATGATCTTCTATCAACTTATTGATATAGTCCACTAGATCTTGATTACTAAAGACATCCCATATTCCATCGGTTGCCAAAAACAAAGTATTGATCAATTTCTTGTGGTGGAACCAATATTGGAGAACTATTGTTACCTAAAGAGTTCGACAGCGGATTGTAATTCATTTTTCTTAGGAGCTCGATCGTTTACTTAGGCTACTGATGTTGTTGAATTGCTGACTATAGCGTTTGCTAGCTGTTGTTGGTGAATTTTAATGTGGTTTAGAATGAGTGGAGGTGGTACCACCTGTGAATCTTGAGGACTATCAGTGCTCATAGTAGAGTTAGAATCGTCTTCGGGAATGATTCCAAATTCTTGCTGTGGAGAAGATGAACGATTTTTAAACATCGAGGAACTGTTACGTTTTGGACTACCGCCGAATGGAGAAGATGATCTGGATGATAGTGGTGATGAAAACATTCTTGATGGAGAGCATCCTTGTGAACCACCTCCACGCTTGCTTCTAGTGTAAGTTTTTGACTACCCCTTTAAGCGGAATCACAACAAACTCTGGATCTGGTATTACCCATTTTTTCAATGGAATATCACCAATTCCTCTTGATACACTTAGGATTCCAGCGACTCTCCAGATTCTTTCATTGTAGTCCCAATCGATTTTCCCACCAGAGCTTGTGATTCTTTGTTTTTCTTTGGATGTGCTGGTTTGTGATCAAATGATAGCGCAACTGCTTTTCCACTTCTACACAAAACACCTCTTGAATCACCAGCATTTGCCACCACAAGTAAAGAGGAGCATTTGGAGGAGTTGATAAAAGTGCAACAAGACTGGTTGTACCTGATTCGTTCTTTGATCTGTATTTCTTGCTGTAGCGACTATCAAGTGTCATGAAAGTATTGTAAAGAGCGGTTTGGAGAAGATCACTTCTATTTTGAGTTTCGTTTTGGAGTTCATTTCTACCTAGACTGCTGGCCTTCTTCCAATGAGGGCTTTCATACATACTTGGTGACTTTGCAGATCCAGTGTTTTTGCTTGAATAACATGTTTTGTTCTCTTTGATATATTTGTTGGTAATTTGAGTGATTCTTTTCTTGACAAAGTTGCACATTTATCGCCTCCATGTCCATCAAAAACACCAAATAGTGATATTGAAGGGTTGTTATCCAGCTGTGTTTTAATTTTGAATCTATCTTCCATGTATCTTCTTGTTCCTTGAAATGAAGATGTGCCATAAATAACTTCTAGATCACTGATCATAACATCAGGTACCTGACCATCATCACTAAAAATTGGACTATTCATTGCTGACATATTAGAAGGTGATGGAGGTTGTTGATTGTCACTTCTTCCATCATCAAAGCATATCATCAGGATATCCATAGTCAATGGGTGCCATTGGTGTCATATATAAAATAGGTGAAGGTGTAAAAGTTGGAACTTGCTGTTGTTGTTGCTGAGGACTATTATTAGTTCCACTACTATTCAAGGAAGTAGAGGAAACCGAAGGTGATTGTTGTTGTTTCCCATTTATACTATTCAAATAATTACTATTATTTACTGAATAGATTTGATTCACTTGTTGAGAATTTCTAAAATAATTAATAATATTCATTGCTTTAATAAATAGTTTTTCAGGACTTAAAAATAAGGGTAATAGTTATTATTTTTAATAAATAAAATAAATAATATATATAAATATAAATAATAGATAATTATTATAAATTTATATAATTAAATATAAATTGTTTAATAATAAAATAAAGTCAATCGAGTGGTAATCTAGTCTCTTCTTAGTTTAAAAAAAGAAAATCAATAAAAGTGTTAGTATTTAGTTTGAATCCTATTGGATGAAATGAAAAGTAGGAATTAAAAACAAATAGAACAAAGAACAAACTAAAGAGAAGTGATTTTATAAAAGAACAATATTGAAATTATAAATGAAATCGTTAGGACTGGCTTGGATTGTATTGATTATTACAGAAAGTTATTAAAATAGTTGTTGTTAGTATGAAAATTAATAATGTATGTTTAATGATCGGATGTTATTTGCAGTTTGATGAAGAGTTTAGTTAAGCTAATCAATACTTGAAATAGATAAAACATATATATCCTAATAGTTATTTGTACTATTTAGTTTAATTTATTATGGTTGTGATATAAATAACAATATAGCATCCTATTGTTTTGGTTTGATTTTAAACGAGAAATATTTAAAAATTTGGATTGATCTCTTATACATCAATTGTTTTAATAGGTGAGGTGGGAGTGTTAATTACTCATATCAAAATTGGAAATCAATTATTATTGATTGATAGATGGATTGATTAATTGATTAATTTTGTTTTTAAAATAGATATTGAAGTGTTGTGTGGTTAAATTGATAATATTTAATAATAATTGGACAGGGAGGTGTGACCATCAAATAAGGTCTGATAAAAATACAATAGGTAATTATTTTTATTGATTGACACCTTTATGGTTAGAATTAAATAATCAATCTTTTAAATGATTAATTGTCAATTGTGAAATGGAAAAGTTGATTTAAAAATAGTTTATAATTTATATAAACAAAGATAGTTGATTATGGAATGAATTCACATCATAGATACTATCTATCAAAAAATTTAATTAATGATATCATTGATAGTTTATCAAAACAACTAAATTTAATAAAAAATAATACTTTATTCAATTGTATGTCCAACATTAAAACAATTTTGGATTGATTATTTCTATAGGATTGATTATTATTTTTAAGAAATTTAAATATACTTATTTATTACCTTTTCCAACAACAGGGAATGAAGCTGATTTAATTTTAGAAAAATGATAATTACTTTTAAGGAGTGTTCAGACTCTAACTATAATCTTTTAAAAAAGATTCCTTCCAACTATCTATTTAAGAGGAATGAAATGATATTTCTAGTTGCACTACTTCTTTTATCTACTAAAAAGTGAAAATTAAAATTATTAAAATACTTTAAATATCAAATTTTGATATGTTATGAGATGATAGGATAGGATATAATATGATATTATGATTTGATGATTTGATGGGTTATTAGTCAGAATTTTGTAATAATTTCATTTGATAGTATTATTATCATATTGGGTTTGTTGTAGATAGTTTCTTTTCTATATTTAATTTTAATTAATTTTTAATTAATTAAAATAGTGTTATTATTATTATTATTATTATTATTAATTTCTTTTGTTTCGTATTGTTTTGTTATTTGTATTTATATATATATTTGATGATTTGCTTTCTTATTTAAACATTTTTTGTTTTTTGTTTGTTTTTTTTTGTTTGATTGTGTAGTTGATGTTATCTTTCAAAAATGAAGTGGTATCAAATTGTTGTAGTGCCTACTGTGTAGAGCATAGATGTAGAGACAGTAGAGAATCTTAATAATTGATATCAAAAATCAAATAAATGAATTAGTGAATGTAATCTATCTGACTGGGTTGGTAATTTTAGTTTGACACATATCACTCACTCCATCGACACCCACATTTCTTAATAAACACAATCTTGAACTCACTCACTTATTTATCACACACCACCCAACACTAAATTCAAACCCCAACCACACAATGAAGTAGCAAACAAACACAAAAACATTAACATCATATCAACAGGACATCTGGTGAACTCAAGCAAACATCGTGAATGATAATAATAATTATTCCTAGAACACTCACTATCAATGCACTATTTAAGCAAAACCTTGGTTGAACAAACAAACTAATGAAATCAACAATAAGAAGACAATAGCAAACAAATAAACAAACAAATATTTATATGAATTTATTAATTTTGCGATACTATACTAGTAATAATAATTAAATACTAATCCTAATGAATGAGCAACAACCACTGAACTACCAAAATAATATTTCTTTATTTGATAAATTAATTTTAAAATTAAAAATGCAATTTTAAGGTGAAAACAAACAAAATTATCTTTATTCATAATACTATTCTAAATATCCAAATTGAATTGATTCGAAATTTGCATTATACATTAATAAATATTACTTTAATAACTGTTTAAACATAATAATAATAATATTATTATTATTATTACTGACTTTAGTAAATATAAATAGATTGGTAGACAATAATAGTAGTAATATCATATCAAATAAAGTCTAAAGTAAATTAAGCTTAATTAGATTTGAAGAAGAAGAGAATTTAAAGGTTAATTCATTCATCTTTGTTTGTCTGCTTTTAGCTCACTCGCGAAAAGATAGACTGAGAATACTATGAAGAATGGACGATGGATATTTGGTTGGCTATATCCACTTCATTCGATATCTTAATCAAAAGACAACTGTGAGGATTAGATTACTTTTTGAAGTGTTTTGCTTGGTCATAATCTCTATCTTTCTTTCAACTCTTCTATTGATGCACAAGCAGTATGTCGGAAAAGTATGTATCACAACGCGATGTTATTATAGAGTTGTCATTATTTATACAACATAAAATATCAGGCAGATTGTATAGTTGAGGAGTTTTCCATTAATTTTCCGAAGCACAGGTTTGATGTCCTTACAATAGATGTAAGTATGATGAGTTTGATATTGTTTACAATGTTATTAAATTTCTTGGTGTTTCCATTGTTAAATAGGTAAAAGAAGCAAAAGAAAGAGAGAATTATAAACATATACATGATACACATATCAAAGATAAAATAGATAGTGAAATAGCTACGAGTACGCCTACAGCCTTTTCATCATTTAACACCAACAGCAACCATAACAACAACAACAATCATAATAATGAAAATACAGAATCGATTCCTTTATGAAACACATCAGAGATATGAATTTTCATTCAAGAAAGAATTCCTGATGCTTTCAAAAGATATTAGGGATATGTATAATATCTCGACACACCATATAGATCTTTTTTACAAACTTGACGTGCTTTGGCGGCCAATACCAGAAGATGCTTCTAAGGGTATTGGGCTATGATGTAGTATTGATTAATAACATGGTCAATGGTTTCAAAGGTGGATATCTTAAGTCAGAGGACAACACCTATTTTCGATTTATTAAATTATGTGTCCCCAGAAATGGAATTTTCATTTGGTAATTATCTGGTTCCATAATATATAATATTCTATATATTATAACAATACTAACTTATCGTACTTATAATGGTTGTTTAGATTTTATATTTTTATTTAATTCAATGTATTATTAAAGTTAACTTTATATTCTTTTCGATATTATCATCTTTGGAGTTGGACTTAGAATTTGCGAATTTTTCATTACCAGAGTATTCGATCCAACAATGGGTCTACATATTTTTTATGATTCACAACTGGATAATTGGATTCATCTTTTTTATAGTAAATATCAATCTAATAGATACACAGCGATAGACCAAAAGATAGACTGACCCTTTTATTTCATCAACAGTTTACAAATAGGTGGAATCTATATGTTTTCATTTTTTGTACAAACTGAATATTTAATATTTTTTAACATGCTCTTTGGTTGCATCGTATTTCTCTTCAATGGGGTATGTCAACACCACAATCTTATCTTATCCGTGCTTTGAAACCAATAGATACTAATATTTTGACATTATCTCTAGACTACATTCTCAAGAAAGTATAAAATATTATCCATTTTTATTTCTTTCCACTTTATATTTATTGGCATACTATATAATTATATTTCCATCTGGATTTCATCCGATAGCCTTTTGCTTATCTTATACAACTACCGAGTACCTTTTGGTCCTTTGTCTATTTAACTTTGAAATTCCGCCGTTTTATCAAATAGAATTAATAATTATAGATATTCTCAGCGACAACAACAGCAATTACAACCACTACATGAACAAGCGCAAGATCCTCATGAAGATCAACCTGAATTACATCAGCAACAGCCTGAGGCTGGCCCAAACCAGCAGGCCGAAGGTCAACTCTATGAAGATAATATTACAGGATTATTTTGAATAGTTATAAATATATCGATCGAAATTTAATCAATAATAATTAAAGAGATGTATTATAATATTATTGCGAAAGATGATTGTCTAATTACATATTAAATAATCAACTTGGGTTTATTCTATTCTTACTATTGGGTTATGCTATTGGTTGATACTGATGCAAATCATCTCGCTTATAAAATCTCTTATAAAGATATACAAGTAGGACACCTACACCAACCACACCCATAGTGGTTCCAAATATGATGGCGCCTACGTCTGCGTTTGATAGTTTTGGTTTCTTCTTGTTCGATGTGCTGTAGCAGGCGGTCTGTCCAATTGGGAGGCAGTCTCCGCCACAAAGGATCTGGGGGCAGAGTTTGATTGATCGGTGACTGCACTGTGACTTGGCTAGTTGTGCAGTAGATGAATGTGTTGTTTGGTTGGAAGAAGCTGCTAAAGAATTTCAGATTTCTCGTGTCTTCGACAAAGATTGAGTATTCTTGCTCAGTGTCGGGGTCGGTGGCGATGGGCTGGTTGTACGAGAACTGGCACCATTGGAATGTCGAGGTAAGCACACTGCTCGAGTACAAAATACCACCGACATTCTTTGATGAATGAGGAGTTGGTGATATAGCTGATAACTTGGTCTTCCTGACGGATGACCTCAGGATACAAGTTTGAGCCCTGGTTCTCCAAAAACAAAGAGTTGAAGACACGAAGATTGGCACCTTGACCGATCATTCATGACCTGACTGCCACAGCAGTTCTCGCTTATGGTTGTCGCGAGCATGTGGAGATATCCATTCTCAGAGAAGAGTGTGGCGTTGGTGAATTGATTTCCAGTGAAATTGGAGTATGCTACGCCAAGTATTTCAAGAGATGTGTGTATGATGGAGCCAGCCAGTACACTGTTTCCAGTGATGCTGCAGACCTGAATTATAGTGGAGCTGTTCATTGCGTAGATGATTGCCATTTCCATTGAGAGCCTTGTTGTAGTTGAGCTCGCAGTTGAAGAATGAAGTAATGACTTGATTGCTCTGTGTAGATGATTGCCCCACTGGTTGCAGCTGTGTTGTTGGCAATGATGGAGTTGGTCACTGACAGCTGTGGACTGCTTGTGTTTAAAGTAAAAGACACCTCCATAGTTTGTCGCTTTGTTGAAAGCGATGTAGCTGTTGTTAATGCTGATGTAAACGGTTGCTTCCCCGCCCAGCATTCTCAAGACGGCACCCTCATCGGCGGCACCATTAATAATATTCAAATTATTGATTGCCAACAGTGTTTGTAGTTGGGCCTTTACGGGATCGCAGTTAATATCGAGAAATCTTGACGATGACTGCAGATCGATGGTCACGTCATTGCTGTCTGGATCATAGGAAGTGATGGTTATATTGATGCTGCTCAGACTGATCGCAGTGTTGTTTGTGCCATTGTAGACTCCATTGTCCAAGACGATGACGACATCAGTGGCGTCGGTGATGACACTCGACTGATAGTAGTACGAGTTGAGTGCATCTTTTATCGATTGACATCCTGTGGTCATGTTTGAGCCACACACAACATCAGTGTTTTGTGTGCTTTGATTGACATAAATAGTGAAGTAGTAGAGTCAGGTGGTGGGGTAGCCAGAGGCAGTTGTTCCTGCAGCAGTCTTGGAATTGACGCTCTAGATGTATCCCATTTACACTCAATAAAATTATTACAATATCCAACTAAAAAAACAAATAATATAATATAATATTTATACATCATATTTGTTATTTATATTATTACTATTAAAAATACAACAACACAAACTACTACTACTATTTTTAGACTAAATCTAAAGATAGATAAAATATAAATAGATTGATCATATGCTAACTATTCTTATATCTTAAGCAACAAACAACTATGATTATTTATTATCTCTTATATTTGTATACAAATTGGTTAGTGTGTATTGTGGGTGGTTGAAGTTGGTGGTGATGATGTTAATTAATCAGCTGTGTTGTTGTACTATAGTTTTGATGACATTCAATGTCCATCAAATGGAGCAAACACTAAAAGTTACCAAAAGTTAAAGATCAGAAGAATCTTTGAAAAACTTAAAAAAATCAAATTATCATCATTTTGGTATCTGATATTTGTCAATGAATTTTCATCGTGAATCAAC
>RCNN01000502.1:0-120271 GCA_003667245.1 Heterostelium multicystogenum
TAAAATCAACGGCAATAGCTTTAACTGGTTTGAATGGAGTTCCTTTCATGGTGTTTGTTATACTTTTACAGAGACGAGCGGCATCTACAATCAATGAATTTTGATTGCAAGAGACATAGACGAGTTTCTTCAGTGTTTCGAGGGTACGCAATGACTTGATGACATTTTGGTGCAATCCGGCACGTGGTGGATCAACCGATTCCGATGATTTCACCATCCTTTGCGTCTTTGTAGTTCTCGGTTGATCATCTGCAACAACTGCTCTGTGGTGTCTTCTGCTTTCCAACGATATAATCGATATTCTTGATTCCATTTCTTTCGGCATTGACAAACGTGCATCTGCAACTGCATCTGGTGCCATCTCCAATCCATATACATGTCTAGCTTTATCAGAAAGACACTGTCCAATGGTTCCAGTTCCACAACATACATCCAATACAATGCTACGCTCGTTGACACCGGCCCACTCACTGACCTTGGAAACAATGCTTCAGCAGCCTTGCTGTTGACTTGGAAGAAAGCATTCGAAGAAACATGGAATTGCTTTCCAAGAAGCTTTTCGACAATGGTTTTCAGGTCCTGAGATTACCTTGACTGGAAGGTCGACTGGTGCTGCATTGGAGGCACCGTCGTATGGCTGTACTGACAAACTGGTCACCTCAGCAAGGGTACCCTTTGCTTTGGCAAAGTGCTCATTTAGTTGTTGACATTCAGTGGCAATCTCTTCCTCTGTGAGTCCACGGTGATTGAATTGGATAGTTGCCATGGTTTGGCCTGTTGTAAAGTCACGTACATTCATCTGACGCCAAAATCCAGTATGAGTGTTTTTATCGAATGGTGGACGTGGATGAGCACGGATGTACTCTTGGAGGTGCAAACGGATTGCGTTGGAACGCTCTGAAATAATAGACATGCCGATGGGTCACCAACGACAGTAACACCGTTTCCAGTACGACCAAGTGCGAATCCAACACATGGACTTCCATCCTCCAATCTACCAATGGTATAACTGGTCTTGTTACGATAATGTGAAGTTTCTGGTGATGGAATAACCTCTTCCAGCGGACAAGCAGTGACACGTCCTTTCTTTTCCTGTAGCCATTTTGGCTGTGTAGTGCATTCTTTTCTGATCGAAGTTGTCATATCGCTCAAAACTCCTATTACATTTGCTTTCTTCTTTTCCAATTGCGCTGAATATTCAATTCTAAATGATTGATATAGAAGGTAAATATTATTAATATTTTCCAGAAAAATCCAATTCAAAAACATGGAAAACAGTTGCCGACATACTTGTGCCATGGATTTGTAATATCTTCAATTGATTTTAAAGCTCCTCCACTGCTATTGCTAGTGTTGTTTGTATTGTTTCCATTTCTATCTCTCTTTTTGGTATTATTATTGTTGTTGCTGTTGCTATTTTCCTTTCTTTCGGCTTGACTTTGCTTTTCTCTAACTTCTAGAGTTGATCCATCCAATTGCATGTTGTTGTATTTCTTTATGAAGTCCTCTGCCAATGCTGCATTCTAAATTGAAGTACAACTACAGTGTCAATGATGTGATATTATAGATGGCTATAACGAAAGTAAATACATACCTCTACTGTAACCATAGCAAATGACTCACGATATATCTTCTTGGCTTTGGCAACAGTTGTATTGTTGCTCTTCAATAATTTCTGGAATTTTGTGTTATCCATAAATTTAGGTAATCCAAAGACAACCAAATTTACTCTCTTGCTATCAGGTGCAACACAATCGCTGGGTGCAGCGACCTCTGTGGTGGAAGTAGTTGTAGAGGTAGTCTCTGTGTTGCTGTCATTATTCTCAACAGGAACACTTCCACCTTCTTCCAACTTGATCTTCTTAGTTGAATGCTGTTCAGCAGCAGCACTGTCACCATCAACTGCCTCTACAACAGCAGCAGCTGGCACGACAGTAGAAGTTTGTTGTTCTGTAACATCCATTATCTATATATATATATATATTTATTCAATATCTTCTTGCCAACGAATCGTCGTCGTGAACAAAGGCTCTGTGTATCTAAACTGATCTGATCTGTATATATTCTAAGAAAGTAATTTAGATGATTTGCAATCAAAGACACTCCCTCCCTCTCGATGGTGATTCTAGTGGTGTTATTGTCGTCGACTTAGTCGTTAGTGCAATTTTAACGAAACCAAATTCACTTCAATGTCAAAATAATAATCTTTTATTTTTATCATTTTATTTTCATTTTTTTGAATTCAAATTTTCCTGTGGAATCGTTCAGTGTCAAAGAAAAAAAAACGAGAATAAATGTGTGGACGACTCTTTCGCTTTTTTAATTAAGTGTTACAGTTCGGACTCGAAATCTAGATTTGTTTGGTTTGATTTTGGTTTGGTTAGGTTAGGTTTCGTTTGATCTGGTTTGGATAGGTCTGGGCTTGTTTACTTTGGATATTAAGATCTAAGATGGACAGCCCAGTCGGAAATAATGACAATAGCAGTGGAGCTCAAGATAAGATTGATGATTCCCTGCTGATCGACAAGGTTGAATCACTTAAGGATAAAGGAAATCAAGAATACTCGAGAAACTCATGGTCAGACGCTTACAAGAGCTACAGCGAGGCAATTGAATTGTTGAAAGATTCACAAGTAAAGTCACATCAAGCATTGATTTCAATTCTCTATTGCAATAGATCAGCCGTTCATATACAGCAGCTAAACTATGCCGATGCGTTGGAGGATGCTAAGCTGTCGATTGTAAACAATAATGAATTTGCAAAGGTAATCAATCTTTTAAAATAATGGATTGAATGATCTCCATATCTAGAGAGTTAGCGTACTAATAGCTTTGATTAAGGCATATCTTAGGGCAGGTGACTGTTGTATTGGACTAAAGAAATTCAAAGAGGCAAAGGAATACTATTTACAATGTATATACCATATTAAAGTAGATCCCAATGACAAAACAATGAATCAACACAATATCATGTTGACAACTGCCACCACTGGACTGAATAACAGCAAGATGAAGATGTTCTACGAGCCAATTCTCAGAGGAAATGATCCACACTATGGTAAATTGGAGCTGAAATATCAAGATAAAGTCCGTGAGAAAGCACTGATCGCCAGAGTCGATATTAAAAAAGGAGAGACCGTCTTCATTGATACTCCTTTTGCATATCAAATCAGTCCGTCGACTTTACAGGTTTGTATTGCTATTTTTCATGAAGGATTCATATTGGACTAATCGGGTGATATGCACCAAAATCAATTTAGGCCAACAAAGACAAGATATGCTATCATTGTATGAAATTTATTCAGGATATCACAAGCAGTGGATTGTCAACTGCCAAATGCAATGGTGGATGCAATGTTATTTATTGTAGCGAGGCTTGCAGAGATGAAAGTTGGAATCAATATCATATTCAAATGTGTAAATTGGAAGAGACTGATAGTCCAATCCAGAAGTATCGACAGATGGTTTCAAGTGCACCAAGCGCAACTTCCTTGTTACTTGCAGAGAAGATCATTGCCACCATCAGCCAGAGCTTGAAGCAAAGAAAGGCAAAGAATTGCAATCTGGCACTTGCCAACACCCAGCATCTAAAGCGTGATCCACTTATGAAGCAACAAGACAGATTTACAGGTGACAATCTAGATGAATTGCAAGCTCAATACCAACCACTGGTCGACCTCCTTAAGCAAGCCTATGGACCAAAAGAAAGCGACACCATCCAATATAAGCTTGATACAATATTACATGAAGAGCTTGATAAATGTAAGCTTGTTATGAATTTACGAGGACATGAGCCTTGTCCAACTTGAACTTGGCTAATCATCTGAACAATTTATTATTAGTGTTTAGCAATGGATTCTATGATAGCATCTTGGGAATCATCAATTTCAATGTAATTTTCCACTGTGGTCAAACCCAACGTCATTAGCCCAGTGGCAACCAAAGCGAATACAAGTAAATCTAAATCAAAACCTAAGAGCAAAACAGCTGAAGACACACCCAAGATTATGGACTCTTGGGGCGTTGGACTATTCCCAATATTCTCTTGCATGAATCACTCTTGCCAACCAAATGTCGAGATAAGCAATGAAAGAGCTGATGGTGTAACCTTCAACAAAGTGGTATTCAAGGCCAAGAAGAACATCAAAGCCGGTCAAGAAATTTTAAATTCATACTGTGATGAAACACTGCCCACCAAAGAAAGACAATCACTTCTTCACTCTCAATACGATTTTATTTGTAAATGTAATAAATGTCATTAATTTAATAAACTAACCATTTTTTTTTATCTAAAATCTTATTTATCAGGGTTGGGCGGAGTGGTATAGTTGGTTGAGTTGGTGAATCTAATTTTTTTGGTTTGATCATAGCCAGAATTAAAAATTTAAGTTCAATAAAAAAATTGGTGGATTTCTTTTTTTTTTCAAATATTACCTACCAAGGACCTTCAATCCATTTTGGTATTTGATGAGATAATTACAATTATATAAACGGATGAAATCAATACAAATAAATAAGAAGAATATGTCAAATGAATTGTTAGCATATGGTCTCTCAACTTTGACTCATGGACCAGTCCATTTGGCTCCAACTGGTAATTCATTACCACTCAACGTAGCCAGATTACATGAGAGTAACTTTTTAAGTGGTCCTGTCTCAAAGGTAAAATCTGCTCCAAAACCTCAACCAGAAGCTAATGATGATGACGACTACGACGAGGAGGATTTGACTACTATTTATATGGCTGATTACACTGGAAGAAAGATTTCCTTGAATATCAACATTGACTTCACAATATCTAAGTTAAAAGCTCTGTACTGTGCTAAGGCAAATCGTGAAGTCGAAGAAATTGAACTGGTTTACAGTGGAATAAAACTTACTGATAGCGAAAGACTGGTATCTGACTATAGCATTCAAAATCACTCAACCATCCATGTGATTCCAGTTGCCAAGAAAGAACAACAACCGACCTCTTACCATATTGATAATTCCTCTCTGGCACCTAATTACAATTATGACTTCTCAGGTATAGTTGCAGATAAACATGTCTACAAGAGAGGTGGCCAAGTCTACCAACGACCAGTCGGATACATTAGATATGCCATTGCAGTAGTTGGAAAGTTTCATGGTGGTGACCAATGGCTAGGAGTGGCTAACCGACCATCGGAAACTGAATCGGCACCTGGTGAATGGATCGTATCTTATCATGGAACAACCAGTATGGAGAATGGTCTTGATATGCCCAATGACGGATATAACATGTCCAAGAATGAAAGAAAGCCATTTGGAAAGGGTATTTACACCACACCTGATATCAAAGTTGCCGAGAAATTTGCCCAGAAAATTTACCTATCGTGGTCAGCAATATATAATGATCCTTCAGAATCGTGTCAATCCAAGAACACTTGAAAAGCTTGGTAATGGTGTATACTACCTTTCGCCAAACGAAGATGATGTTAGATCCTATGGAATCTGCATCAAAAGGGTGTAAACTTGACAATATCATCTTGTACAATAAATCTATAGTACTTCACTCAAACCCAAAGTTAACACTCGGGGAGGCCTCCTAATTCAAATCATACATAGAAATTAGTATTATCCCTTCACTAGTCAAATGATCTATTTGATGAAGTGTGATTCAAATTAAGTTCTCTTGAGAGGTACCTTGGATTATCTGATGATTCTCGAACATCATCATCACACCACACCACCATGTGTGGTATTAACATAATAATATTTATCTTTGCATCATCATCATCATCAGTAATTAAAATTAGTTTTTCTTTGCAGCATCAGAGACCCACAATTCATTAATTGATACTAAATTTTTCATTTTTACCATAAAAGGACTGAGAATGTGCAAGCACACCACTGATTTTCGCGACTTTAAATGAAATCACCGTATGAGGTTAAATTTATTTTCAACAAAGTAAGAAAATGGGAGTGAAAAGGAAGAGGCTCTTCCTCATCTCAAATAAATAGATAGAACAAACAGAAAGCCAAAAGCCAATATAATACAATACAATAATACATTAGTAGTTATATATTTAATAGTTTATTTAAATAATGAATAACTTTATTTAGATTTTATGATGATAACAGATATGTATTCCTCTTCATATCTCATCTTTATATATTAGTTGTAAATAGACAGGACAACAGATAGACTGAGAGATAGTTTACCATTAGCATTAATTTATCATTTAAAATTAGTTTTTATTTTGATTTGGTGTCTCACGTATATATTTATATAAATGATTCAATACTACTGATAGTAGAAGTAAAGAAGTAATTGGAATCATATTATCTCTTTTTGAATCAATCAAATAGATATGATAATATTATAATATTTATTTAGTTCACTAAAGTTAAAGAGTAATTAAAGAAATAATAATCTTAACTAAAAGAGGAAGTCCACTTCTTAATAGATAATTATTAAGTTTGAACATCAAACACGCTTAATTTAATTTATAAATTATTTATTTGTAAGTATATCTTTATACATATAAATATGTGTTATTTAAATACATAATAATCACTGAAAAGATAAATAATTTGGAGAAGATTTTAATTTAAGATATAATCAGATGGTTTTTAAATTTAATGATAAACACCACTGCTATTATCATGTTTGTGATGCCACTATAAACAAGCAAGTCAAACAAATATTGTATGTACTTGTCCAATAATAAATCCCATTCCAACAACAATAACAACAACAACCCAATTCCAACCTCTTAATTCCATAAGATATACTACTTAAAATCGCTCCGGAACAGAGACAGACAATTCTATTCTTTTTAAACCATTAATTCCACTTAGAATTTTAAATGGTTGCACGGACATATAATAATAATAATTAAATAGTAGTATATTCCATCTTTATCAATAATTCAATAATAAGCAATCAATCAATCAACACACTACTATCGTTATGTCCTGATATGGAAATGTAATTTTCGTTTTTCAAGCTTTAGAGATAATAGATGTTTGATAGAATGTGGATCAACCAATACCAACACCAACACCAAGTACTCTCATTCTTTACAAACGAAGTACCACTAGCTAATTCAAAGTGATGTGGTATTCTAGGGTGGGTGATGATATTTCCAGTTTGGAGATGTGTGAACTGATGGTGATGTTGGTTCATTAGCTCAATTCTAATGTTGGTATACTCAAAACCCAACCCACCATCACCCAAAACAATATTTGTTGTTGTTGGTTTTTTAGATCGATATTTACATTGTTATTTAATTTATAAATATCACTCTATTGCATCCCCCTCTATAACTTTGACATCTCTACCTTTTTTGTTAGTGTTTTGACACTTGAATGGAGACTGAAAATGTGAATGAAAGAATGAATGACATATAACCTATAATTGAATTTGATGCATCATCAACATCATATTGAAATTTGTGATCCAATAGCAGAGATGGTGACTATTAAAAAGCATTGTTTGAGCAAATATATATATAAAATGTTTGGGTGTGTGTGGATGTTCCTAGGGGTAGAATTCCAAACATACACACTTCTCGCTCATTAAAAAGGTTAATAAAAATGTTTAAATGCTATTCCATCCTATCCTATTTGTACACAACATTGCAACAACACCATTATCAAATGTCAATAATTAACATCACAACAACAACAACAATCCATTTATTATAATATTATTATATTTATAATTCATTTCGTATTTATTGTGGCATTCGCTCAATTGTCTAACAAAATCAACAATTTCATATTCAAATTAATAAATACCACTCATGTCAAAAGATTGAACCAACAGACATCAAAAATACTATATGTTATAAATAATTGTATTTATTAATAGTTCTAAAAAACAATCAACTAAGAATATTTTATATCTTTATACAAAGAACAGTTAGCAACCATTATTTATTAATTTCATAACAATAGTATAACAAACAAAGAATTCTTATTATTCTGAAAACATAGATATATCGGTAGATTTTCATACCAAGGAAATCCAATAGGAACAAAAAGTAAATATTTCAATATAAAAGTTAACTAGTATAGTTTGTTATTTCATTACTTTGATAGTTTGATACTTTTATTTTTTTATCAATTGTTATTTAATTCTTAATACCATCTTCATAATAACAAGATCTCATTCATTTATTCTCCACCATTTTACACTTCCAATTCCTAAACAAATATATGTATGTTCATTATTCATTTTATCCTATCTTTTTTAATTTATACATTTATGATTCCAACAATTAAACGAATTCAAAAACATAAACAAATTGTATTGAATCATTATCCAAATAATAATCTTTAAATATTACTCAATTTATTTATATTTTTATATAGTTTGTGTGGTTAGGTTTGTTTTGTTTGCATTATATAATAAATTTAGCACAATCTTACTCATCATATGGTGGGGATTGAATAATAGGAATTAGTGCATGTCTTTGTATTTGGTGTTAATGTGTTAATGTGTTTTAGTGAGGGGGTACTATTATCATATAAATATAAACACATATGAATCAATCATCATTTTCATTTTGTCATCTAATAGAATTAGTGGAATCTCAATTTGAGAGTTTTTTTTAACCCTGTGGTCAAGGTGTGTGCTGTGTGTGTTTGTTGTGGTATAACTTAAAATAGAGAGTGGTAGTGGGTGAGTAATGTGTGTTTGTTTAAAAAGGAGATAGTATTGGTGAAACAGAGAATGAGGGGAGAGTATAAGCAATTGTTTGAAAAAACTATTACATCAATAAAATTAATATTATATATTAATATAATAATAGTATAAATAATTTAATAACAAAAAACAACAACAACAATAATAATGATAATAATAATAATGAAATTAATAATAATAATTTAAATAACAGCCATCATTAAATAATTTCACATTAATTAGTAATAATTGTGTTTATATATATAATTTATACATATAATTTTCACCTTGTGCTTGTTTTGTTTTGTTTGCTTGGTTAGGTTTGTTTTTGGTTTGTCTTGTCTTGTTTATTTGATGTTTGTTTTCTTGTTGCTTGTTTTGGTTAGTTTGGTACAAATATCATTTGCAAACAATTTAATTAAAATATAATTAATTTAATTCACTAATTTATTATTTGTTGATTAAATATAGTCATCATACTTTCAGGTCAACAACAAAGTGATATACAATACATATAATATATTATATAATCAAAAATAATAGAAGTGTGATCGTTAAGTCAGTCAGTTAGTTTAGTTAGCCCGAGTCAAACCAAATTAATTTAATATATAAATAATAACCAACAATAGAATTAGTAGAATCAAATAATAATAATAATAGTTAATAATAACAGTTAGTATTTTATATATTTTTATTTAAGTCAATCAATCAGTTATTATATATATATAATTTCTTTCTTTTAAAATAATTTATATAGATTTAGATTATATTAATATAACAACAACAATATTAATATTGGAACTCAATCAGTAACAGTTAGTGTATATATATTTTTGTTTAAATTATTTTAAATTATATTATATTTCCATCCAAAATGAAAATGGAAGCTTTTGCTTGTTTTGGAGTCCGATCCAAAAAGAAATCAATGTTGGCAGAAAAACAACTTCAACAGGAGCTGAATGATGCAGAGAAACATCCCAACTATTTCAATTTACTGTCGACAGAGCTGATACTCTATGTTTTAAAATCACTCACCATCCCAGAGTTATGTACTATAGCAAGATTGAATAAGAGATTCAAGGAGTGTTGTTATGATGCAACCCTTTGGAGAAATTTAGCGATGAATGCAAATATGCCACGTAAAAAGATTATAGCTGCTCTCAAGTCGATGGAAGCAACCAGCCGTCTATCATCAGTGAGAATGATCAACCTAAACAACCCATCGATAAAAAACAGACGATCGACTATATAGTACAACACACACCACAGCTCAAAGAGGTAAGGCTTCACAATCTACGTCTTACGGAGAAAACTTCCCGGCTCCTTGTTGCCAAGTGTCCAAACCTCGAACAAGTCTACATGGATGGTGGAAGAACATCAGACGAGTGTCTTGAGCTATTAGCGAATGGTGCCGTTAAATTGAAATCCATCAATCTTCACAAAGTTGAAAATATCACAACTACAGGTATTTGCCATATTATTAAAAATACCAACCTCTCATTTTTGAACTTTAATGGTATTTCTGGTTGGGACATCAGAACACTTGCTCCATATTGCGGTATGTTATCCAACTATCTAAAGCGACAATTAATAGTTATTAATATTGTATCTTTGTAGCTCATTTCACATCTATGGATTTAGGATCGAGCAATAACTTAAGTGATGATGATTTGAAAGCTTTAACCAGACAATGTAAAAAGCTAAAGTTTATCTCTTTAAAGAGTTGTAAATTAATTACAGATCATGGTGTTTTGGAGTTGATCCATGATTGCCCACAGTTGATGGATTTGAATTTAGCTAGTTGTAGTAAAGTTACCAGAACCAGTGTACAACATGTATTACAACAGTTGCATTCACTCACTACCCTTAACCTGTCTGGTTTCAAAAATATCCACCCAATTGTTTTCCCAAAGAATCCATATAGACTGCTCAACACTTTGACCAATATAGATTTATCGTTCACCGATGCTAATGATGATGACATTCGCCAATTGACCGAGTATGCTGCCAACCTCAAGAACCTTCGTTTATGCGCATGTGTCGAGGTCACTGATGCTTCAATGGTATTGATTGCTAACCACTGTAAGAAGTTGGTATGTGTCGATATGTCTCGTGATCAGCAACCAGGTAGTGCACAAAACAAGGGTCCAATGAAGATTACCATCGAGACTGTTGAAGCACTCTTCCTCAACTGTCAAGACCTCCAGAAAGTTGCACTCTCCTACTCGTCAAGAAACAATATAACCAAACGTACAGTCATGGAGCTACAAGAGAGAAGATTGGCTGTTGGTTGGAAGAATGTCAACTTTACACTCAACGAAGAAAACATTGTATTAAATAATAACACAACAACCTCTACATCGGCTTCATCTTCTATAGCCAACTCAAGTTCTTCTAACACTAATATGATTAGCAATAATAGTAGTAGCAGCAATAACAATAATTTAAATTCTAGTAACAATAATAATTATAATCCAAATATTAATAATATGAATTTACCAATCACAACAAACGGTGGAACTGCTCAAAGCTAAGCTAGTGATAAACAACAGCATTAATAATATTTTACTTTACTTTCACTCTTTGTATTTAATCGCTCAACACACAATAATATCCAGTATATATATTAAAGTTATAAATCTAAATCCTGAATCGAAAATGAATACAGCAACCACAGCTACAATCTCAAAAAAATAATAATTATAATTAAATTATTATTTATATACTAATATTAAAGTATACTTTAAGTTATAAAATAAACTAATGTGTATTATTAACAATTATATGGTATTTGATTCCAATTGAAGTTTTGAAGGAGTGGATTAAGATATATCAAAGTCTTTGAGATGATCTCTGTGTTATTTGTATAGAAGTATAGCTTCTAAGTTTATTTGGATAGGTAAATTGTTGTTAATAATTAGTTTTATTACATCTAGACATCAACATTCGAATATGTTGGAATTGAATTACATTATTGCTAGATTGTTGTTTAGATAGGTAAAAGATTTACTTTACGATCTTTATGATTGTTGATGGGTGTTGTTGTATGTTGTTGTAGTTATTAAAAAAAAGTATGTTTGATGTATTTAAGCAGATGTCAATTGACAGAAAGTGAGAACCAAAGATACACCAAACTGATAAAGCAAGAATAATCATACCGCTGGTCTCAGCTGGCTTGGTGTTAATTCCCTTCAAAAATGAATCCCAATACTGAGTATAGTGTGTTAGTATTGTTCTAAGAGTAAGCTGTATCGATATCTAATAGTTGACTTACAATGTGTCTAATACCAGCAAAAGCGTGGAAAGTAATTGGGAAAGCAACACAGAATTTAGTTGGGTATACCAATGATGGGTAGGTTTGTTTGAAGAGTTCAATGTAGTATGGGACCTCGTGAGCACCAAATACAGACAAACCAGCGATGGTAGCCAATCCTATAAAAAGATACAATCATATTCATCTAGGTTAGTCATCTTTTACTAGATAGTAAGATGATTTAATCTGCGGTTGTGCTTGCTACTTCTGCTGTGCTGTTTTTGTTGTTATTATGGTCGCTATTGTTGTTTCTGTTGCACTATTTGTTATGTTTGATTACATACCAACACCCAAAGCAATACCAGTAACACGATGAGTAATGGACATGATAGCTGGCATTGGTAGTTTGTAGATGGTTAAATGTGGTGAGGTTGGACGCTCTGGTTGTGGAACATCCTCAAGCTTGGTCTCGACCATGGAGAATGGCTTGCTTGAGAAGAGACGACGACCACGTGAATCTAATTTGTGGAGCTCATTGTATTGTTGTTGCAAGAACAATGGTTGAGTTGATTGGGTGACTGGGAAGAGGGTTGAAGTAACACCAACGAGATTCTTGTTCTTCAAGTTGAGTGTAGCCAAACGGCTGTTGAATAAAACCTTGCTAGTGAACATCTTCAATATATATATATTTATCTTTAATAATGCAAGCAATAGTAGGAGGAGTTAATTGTAAATAAGAATGCAGTCATTCATCACACTAATTTTTTTAATTTTTTTTAAATTTCAATTTTTTTTTTTTGATTTTCAAACTAAACACCCAACAACAGATTCGAGTAGAAGTTCAACAACTATATCTTGTTTAAATAAGTTTATTTGAACAGATACAGATATACAGATACAAAATAGATGGATAGATTCAATATTTAATTAGATTGATAAGTTCATTCATATATCTATGATTCTAGTGTGATCATCATATTCTTGTCAAATAGGAGAGATTTATTTCTGAACTACCTTAATACTTGTTGCTTCCAAGATAGTAGACAGTACTCGCAATTAGTTCGACATTATTCTTCATTTAGAGATACAAACTAGTCATATTTATTTTTAAATTCTTATCTATTTTTTATACTCGTTTTTTCTATAAATAGTAGCGTTTTTATCCCTATGATATTAGAGAGACACCTGCTCTTAATATATTTTAAGCAAGTTCCGTCAGTTATTGGAGACATACACGATGTAGCACAGTATTTGATGAGGATTGATGGGCGGCACCTATCAAACAAAGAGCCAATTACTTGGCTCTACTTCGGTCGATTCAAATAGACCTTGTTTTGTGTAGCATAAATATGGTAGTAGATAAGTGGACCACTTTAAATACAGTGACAGCTAATTCAATAGTAATTCAACATCGATTCCTTATTAATAGAAATGGCAATTCACGACATTGCACACTATCAATAGTGCCATTCTAATTTTAATAAGGGGGCGACAACAATCATCCTCATCTTAAAAAAGTTTCTTATTTCATATGATTGAGACAACACCATTTCTCTTAATGTCCATCATGGCAAATTAATTTGTCCTATTAATTTATTCCATTAGAGTGCAAAGTGAGTCATCGCCCTAAATAGGAATTCCCACCAAAAAACAAAAAAAAAAAAAAAAAAAACAAAGCATTCACACATTAAAGAAGCACTGCTTGTTCAATTGGTCCAAATACGGAAATTATTAGTTTTAATACTAGTCATAAACATTTTAGGAGCGACGCAAACTGTACTCTGTTGATTGAGTTTATATTCTCTCTCTATTTAATATTGAATGATATATTGCAATTATTGCAAACAATAAAATTTCTAAATACACGATTGCCCTTCAATCCTTTTTAGTAAATAAGTAGGTCATAAAACTTACCATTCGGCAAGTGGGCTGATACATTCGCTATAAATTTGAAATATAATCAACTTGGAAATTTCATTTTAATCAATATTTGAATATATTTATACATATTTTTTCACCAAAATAAATAAATATCGTACCTTAACTTACTTGTTGAATTCAAATAATTAAAAATATTTTGTATTTAATAAATATTATATAATATTATAAATTAATTATCAACTTTGGTATAAGTTTTGTACTGTCTCAGATTGTTAATTAATTATCTTAAATTCTAAAGTTGTATATGGACATAGATAATTTAAATTGCATTAATTAAAATTAGTAAATTTCAGAAATATCCAAGGTTATTTTTTTATGTTGGTTTTTAGTTTTTAAGATTGTGTTTGTCAGTTAGTAAACAATTCAATTTCGTACACATTACAGACATATCAGATTTTACAATAATTTGTAGAACAACAAAAACCTATATACCAATTTTAAGATTTGCTATAATATTTCATCAACTACATCATTCATTTATTATAATATCTTTAATTTATTAGAATAATATTATTATTATAAATTTAATATAGTTAGATATACTTCTTTCTAATCTTAACTCAATTGAATTCAATAAACTATAAATACTCATTTTTTCAACATTCTCAAATCATCATCATTTTATTTCCAACTTAACCAACAAATCAACCAATTCGACCAAAAAAACAAGACTATAAATTAATATTTTCAAATTCAAATATTTAAATTTATTTATCCGTTATTGTTATTATTATTATTGAAATCAAATAATAGTAATGATAGATAATAGTGGTATTACGGTTAACGGTAACAATGGTATCAACCATGATGTTGGTATTAAGGAGTTGCTGAGTTCGAGTGATTTGCGATTCAAACTGATGTTGGCCGCCCTCGAGTCAAACGGCATTGTCGAGGACTCTGAGGATACTAGATTCGAGAAGTTGAAGGACCGGTTCGATCGTTTGTTGTCCGACCCCGAACAGTCGCTATCCTTGCTTCAAACCTATGGGCTGCTCGATATCCCAATCAGAGTACTGAATAAATCATTCAACCGATCACACAGCAACAACCAAATGCAGCAACAGCAGCAGCTTCAGAACGAGCAGATCGTATCACTTAACTTGAAGCTAATATCACTGTTACTTCGACACGACATCATCTATAAGTATCTGCTGGAGGAGCAGAGTCTGCAGCAGCTTGAAATCGAAAAGCTGCTCCAAAAGCAAAAGTCTAGCAGTGTCATCAACATCATCAACGACATCATCGTTCACTTTACATCGAACGAGAATGCACTGATTAGAGACACAGC
Organism: Heterostelium multicystogenum; assembly: GCA_003667245.1. Classification (NCBI taxonomy): domain Eukaryota; phylum Evosea; class Eumycetozoa; order Acytosteliales; family Acytosteliaceae; genus Heterostelium; species Heterostelium multicystogenum. The sequence continues at coordinate 15,136 of RCNN01000502.1, forward strand.
CATCAACACCATTATTACACTAATTACATCCAACAGCGACATTGCCGAGCTAATCATTCACAATAACGATAACATTAGTTTACTTAATACCTTAATACATAACATATTCGAATCTTTTAAATATCCTTCTAACTTTGTAAGTTTATATATCTAATCGAATTTAATCGAATCGAATCGAATCAAACCCAATCAATTATATGCAATCGATGAGCTAATAGGATGACTCTATGTATAGGTATCCAGGAGTGCAGAGAAACTACTATTTACAATCATACATTTGTGCAAGAATCAAGAGAAGCTTTCGATGATCTCAGAGTATTTGAATCAGGTTCTTATCTCTGACAGCCATGTACAGTCCATCATTGATGTTAAGCTTTCTCTACTGGATCTATTCATTCACCTTTTAAATGATGATAATGACATTGAGTTTATTATTCAAAATAACATTGTAAGATATATCAATTTAAAACTTGAACATCTTATGTGTAATATTAATCGACTATGCAGTTACAAAAGTCCTGTCTTATGCTATTGAATAATGACAGATTGGTTAGGGAGAGAGTTGTTGAGTTTATTTCATTGGCGACATCAACAAAGTCACAGGTATTGCGTGACCATCTTCTGACTCTGAAGCAACTGTTTAGTGGGATCATTTCAAAATTAATACAATCAAAGCAAAAGGACTTGATGATTACCTCTATTGATTTGATTGGTGTATTGGACTCGTCTCCTCTGTTTATTTATGACGAAAACGGCAGTACATATCAAATCGCTCAACTACAGCCACTCATTGACACGATCGTCGAAAACCAAGACAACAATCGTCTTGTCATTACTGATTCCATCATCTTCAGTCTTGTACATACTACGAAGCTGATATTGATAGGAATTTGCAAAGAAAACAACTACAATCTCCATAAGGGTCTCATCAAATTCGTTAAGTGGAATTGCTTTATCTTTCAAGTGGCCACTCTACAAGCATTCAAGCAATCGAGCTCGATGAAAACATCGACTAAAACACAGAGAGAAGCAATCGATTGCATACAATATTTCGATATCAACTATATTCTAGCACTAAACATCAAAGATGCTACCGTCAACCAATCAATATCATCAGGGAGTGAATCAGCATTGGTATTTCTCCTTGATTCACTCAAGTCTCAACATTGTGCAGTTGTCAAACAGGCCTTTAACACTATATACAAACTTATGAATCAAGACCAAGCCTTAATTCTAGCTGACAATGTATGTAGACTATCCCTCCTACAACAAACAGCTACTAACAAACCATTGCTCGTTCTAGAACTTTTTAAATAGACTACACATTGAAGTGTCAAAGGTGCTCATGAGTATGAATGCTGATATTAGAGAGGTTGCCTTGTCATTCATTTATTCCATATACAAATGCGCCAATGAAGGCGAGCAGTTAACATTAATTGGACAATGGTTTTTGGATAATAATGTATGCCCAATGGTCATCAATAAGCTGGTTGACTCTGATAGTTATGTTCGTTCAACTGCACTCGATGTGATCAATGCCCTTTCTTGCTATGAAACCGCATGGACTAAACTTATCAGCTGCAACAGCATGATTGGCAATGCTGATCGCGCACTCTTCCACATCATCGATGATAGCAAACCAAAGAAGCAAATCAATGACAATCTGATGAATCACAATCAAATCAATCTGGTAAAATATACAGAGATGCTAAAGCTGGAGCACCAAGAGCAACAGCAGCAATTACAACAGTCTGATCTATTATCAATGACAGACTCCACTGAAGTGCAGTCGCTCACTGGTGATATTGATTTTGAGTGGAATGACGAAGAGTTCCGTGAGATGCTATCGAGAACTCATGACGAGCCAACCAACTTCCTAACAGAGGAAGAAGATTCTCAAGACATTGCTCCACCAACCTTGAGCACTCAGGCCAACCAAAATTATCCCTTCCCCTTTTCAATATTACTTTTCTTTAGTGATGAAGAATCATATCCAAGAATGTAAATATCAAAGCTCTACATCTATATTGACGGCTATCTAACTAATATCGATATCTTAGATCATCCATTGAGCTTGTTATCAAATGGATCCATCAGTCTCACACCAAAGAATTCATTGGCGAACTCTTACATAACAAAGAACTGAACCAAAAGTATCAGTTCAACTACTATATATCAAGATTAATGAACGATACCTATTGGGAAGTAAAGTCTTCCTGCATCAAATTGTTTTTAAATATACTATCTCTTGAAAATGTAAGTATCAAGTTGCATCGTAAAGTAGTACATCTTCTAACATTGGCTGGACTTTAATCTACTAGGGACTAAGTGCATTGTTAAATATTGATGCCATCACTTTGCTCGTTGACAAGATCAACAACAATCTGGAAGACAATATCATAAAGATAGCGGCCATAAATTGCTTAAAACAAATTGCTTCAAGCCTGCAGCAATACAATATGACAACTGACTTGTCAACTTTAGAAAAGCTTGAGGAAAACCAACGGAAACAAATTCAACTATTACTATCACTAGATTTACACTCAAAAGAAGAAGAGTGTTCGAAAGATTCACGTTTTACAGAGGACGAGGAAGAAGACATTTCCATCTTTATTGATTTGAAGTCTGCAGCAAATAGTTCAGACATCACTTTGGAAGATAAAAATAAAATCGATTGTTATTAAGTCATAATAATCATCGATCAACTTTGGTTGTTGTAGTATTTTATACAGAAAATATTGGTCTGTAGGCCGGATACATATAGATATTACAATTTGAGTTGGATGCTGATAAATATCCAATTCCAGATTGTCCCCAATTTCCCCATGAACTATTGATAAATATTTTTTCATTAATACTACTTGTTAATTTTAAAAGAATCCAAAATATATCCTTACTTTTTAAATATCCATGAATCAGTAACTTCATTATATCCTATTACCAATACAGCTATTTATATTAAGATATTAGTATTATTCTTATTTTTAGGATTTAGAGTCAATGAATTTGGACTTACCATGATTAGGACTGGAGTTTTGAATACATCTATATACTCCATTTCTATAGTTCATAAATCCTGAATCTACAAAAAAGAGAAACTGCAAAAGGACCGTATTTAAGTTCATCCAAGAAAGCTTGTTTGGTTGGTTGGATTGTTTTATATCCTGACCATTTAATTGTAGGTGTATTAAATTGACATCTTCCTGTATAACTACTAGTGTAAGGATCATCAGATTCCATGATTGCACCTGATGATTGGAACTTTCTAAAAACATCACCTGAATTTCCACCACCACATCCATCTCTTCCATAGGTACAATCCACAAAGTATTGTTCTGACAAATCTAAGTTTCCAATTCCAGTGTTATTAATTAAATAGTTACTCTCTAAAGCAGCTGCTCCAGAGAATGACCAACATGATCCACATTGTTTTTGGTCCTTAATTGAGGTTACCACACCTGGAATCGATCTCCAGTCCATAACACCATTGACTAATGATAAAATAGTACCTATTAAATTTGGTTTAGGTGATTGAGTTGGGCTTGGATTATTGGTTGGCATTTGAGTTGGTGTTGGAGAAAAGGTTGGAGATGGAGTTGGAAGTGGTTGAGTAGGGCTTGGAGTATTGGTTGGATTCACAGGACTGTCATAAATTGAAGGATATGGATTGATTCCTACTATTCCACCCATTGGATTATATCCACATAATAGCCAAGTTGTAGTTCCACAAAGCATTTTACCACATCCTATTTGAGTAGTTGATGCCCAAACCAACTAAAATAGAAATTAATATATTTTATAGTCTGAAATGATTTTAACAGTAACTTACGGTTGGATAAGTATAGCAACAAGTATTTTCGATGCAACCTTTATTTCTCCAATCATATAAGGGTGCATCATGGTAATATGTTCTATTTAAAGTACGAATTGGATCAAATGTTCCTCCTATTCTGAAAGAAGCAAATCCATAGTTGGAAAAATTAGGATCTGGAACTGTATTTATATTACAAGAATTAACAAAAGACTGAGCTTTTTGGGCTATTTCATCACTCCATGTTAGGGAAGTGAGTGGCTTTAAAGGTTTTGGACCAAAAGTGATTCCAGCATCACTTCTAATTAAGTTATGAATATATAGAATTTTATTGATATCCTGTGAAGTACATTGGGAGTTCACAGCTACAATAGAGACTAATATACAAATAATTACTATATTACTATACATTTTATTATACAATTTTACCAAGATATTAACAATTTATAATGATGTTTGTATATTACTTTTAAACTCTAATTTATAATTTTATAATTTCATGTTATAAATTTGATTGGATAATATTATAATAATTTATATTAATGGAAAGCCATTATAAAACATGGTATTTCTGGATGCCATTTGATCGAAGTAATCCATTAGGAGTAGGTATATGGATAAAGTCTAAAAGCCGAATATATTTAAAGATTATCTGTATGGAATTATTGAACACCTTATTTCCTTATTAGTATTTAAAACAGTTTTGAAATAGTTCTAAAAAGGAACTTGAACCAAAATTACAATATATTCCAATAATTATAGAATGAAAAGCTGATTTTGTACCAAACTTGACTCTGAAATTCATGATACAACATATGGATATCTATTTTTGAATTTAACAACATATATATCATAATTAAATCACAGTCATTTAAATTTGACAAACATTAGTACCAAATATTATTTGTCACCTTATGGATGATTGTTGAGAATGGAAGGTAGTAACTTCTTAATATATACAACCAAACGAAACCAAAATATTAGAGGTAGAACAAGTACTTGCATCTTTTCTAGTGTGAGTGTTTCTATCACCATGAGGATGATGAATGATGATGGTCAGTTTCTCTCACAGTCTTTAAAGAATGTAAAATACATATTTGTAAAATTGATTGTTTACTGGTAGTTTTAAAAAAAACAAACACAACAACAATTTCAAAATAAAATTGTGGAAATAAGATTGTATTTAAATGAATGGTCACACTCAACCCCCCCCACTATTGCTTCATTTAAAGATGTTAAAATCCGAACAACTAGTGGTTTTGTTTATTAGTTTTATTGATGATCTTGGTTTTTGGGTGATTTTAGTTTAGCAGTTGGAGAAAGTATAGGAGTAGTTGGTTGCCAAGATAGATCCTAGAGACATTCATTAAACACTACATACTACTACGAGACACTCCTTTAATAGACGAATTCATTTAACCTATGCAATTTAATTTGGTTTATTTAGAACGTTCAATTTAAAATCTAAAATTAACATAATTTTGATTGAGGTTGTTGTATAAAGTAAATTCGATTGATTGTCAAGAATAATAATAATAATAATAATGTAATCAGGTAGTCCCACCCATCACTTCTTACCTATATTGTATACTCAATTTGAGAGTAAATTGATTTCCTCTTTTAAATTCTACAACAGAGTCGTTAAGTATTTGTTTAATTCAAATAAATTTAGATATCTCTCAAATTTAAATGCTCTTAACTTAAGGAACCTACATACATACCCTGCTTGCTAACACCCAGGGTTGGTTGTCACTTTCTTAGATGTCTCCAATGTATTATAGTATACCTATATTCGAATCAATTTGGGAAGAATGGTAACACAGTATCAATAAACTAATCTACTTAGAGCTGCTTTGCTTTTATTAAATTGTACTTTGGCTTCTCTCTATAAATAATTGAAACCAAAAGCAGATCAATACATATTATTATTTGTATTTATTATTGTTATAACTACTTCTTTACTTTTATATTCTTCTTCTAATTGTACATATAATATAAACAAAGCATATCATGTTGAATAAAACTATTATAGTTATTTTGTATTTGATTTTGGTATTCAATAACATCGATGGCATCAACGGTATCCCGAGTGATGCGGTACTTTGGTCAAACTTTCAAACGTGGGCAACACAATATGGTAAACAATATTCCTCGGAAGAGATTCAACAGCGATTTCAAAATTGGAAAGAAAACACCCTGAAGGTGAATGAAAACAATGTTAATACTGCCCAAGTTGATGTCAACAACCCCACAGAAGAACAGCTAGCCGCCAATCCAGAGGCTGAGTCAACTGTATCCTATCCTGCTGAACAACAACAAGTTTGTAAGTATCAAACCCAGGAGTCTTAGTAGTTCACAACTAATCGAATAGGAACCAGTGGGTGTAAATCAGTTTAGTGATATGAAATATGAAGAGTTTGCCAACGTATATACCGGAGGTGCTGCACCCGAAGGTACTGCTGCCTCTGGTGGACTATCAACATTAGAAATTGCTGGAATTGCAGTTGGCTCAGCGCTACTTGCTGCAAGTGTAACTGTTGGAACCATCTTTGGTTACAAGAAATACAAGAAATTGCACACCAATAAAGAGAATCATAGAGGTAAAGATATGGAAGTTGGTAGTCCAGTCCTAAATGAACTTCCCATTGCCACAACTATCTCTACCTCTCCACCCTCAACAGAAACACTTTACAATAATAATGAGATGATGCAAAGATTTAACAATGACCAGGACTTTAAGCCAACTACTCTACGTGGAGGTGTTGATGTTGTCAATATAAACACTCAAAGACATCAATCGATTTCCGGAAGAGCAGTACCAATCCCTCTAATCAAGCCAGACAGCAAACTATTAGTTTAGTCTCAGCAAACGCCAACTAACTTTTTAACTTAACAGGTAGATGTATAATGTATATAAATGAAATGTAAAATAAAACAATAAACAAACAGCTATCGATGTATTTTTAATCAAAGAAAAGATAAACTTAAAGTAGATTTACTTTATTTAGGTATGATTTATTCTAACAGATTACCAAACGTGGCATTTTGGATTACCATAGTTGTCATAGGAACAAGCGTTGTTTGGACAGTTCATAAACATACATTTGTCCAAACATCTTGGTTGGAGGTCATGGAATGGTTGACAACAGACTTGGTGGTGTTGGCAGTTGGCTTCTTGGCAGTGGTTTGGACCTGGGTGCTCATTGATGCAGGTTGGGACATCGTTTACTTCAATACATCTGGTTCCTTGTGGGCATTGGAAGTTGTTGCACCTGTCGTGTGGCTTGGATGGGAAACAAGTGGCAATTCCATTTTGTGCTCTACAGTAAAAGTTGTTTGGGCAAATGTATCCAGTGCAAGCATCACCTCCAGTGGTTGGTGGACGAGTTGGTGGTGGGACTGGAATGCAGGTTGGGAGTCCGTTAAGGATGGAGCAGTAGAATCCGGCTTGACATTGGATGTTGGCGCATGAGAGGGTTGGTGGTTGTTCTTGTGGGACACATTTTGGTTGACCCCAGATGTTCTTGCAGCAATGTCCATATGGGCATTTCATGTGTTCACAGACATCATGATCGTGATCACCTCCTGAAATATGTCCTGAAATATGTCCTGAAACATGTCCTGAAACATGTCCTGAAACATGTCCTGAAACATGTCCTGAAACATGTCCAGAATGTTCGACTTTAACACATTTTCTAACTCCATTCAAATCGGCACAGGTCTCTCCAACCTTGCAGAGCTTGTGACCGCAGAGTGGTGATTGGTCTTTGGGTACACAGGTGGCGACATTGTTAATCATTACACAATGGAATCCAAGAAGACACTTCTTTCCATTGGGACAGATGGATGGGTCAGAGGAACCAGAAGAATGTGAGGAAGTAAGTGAACTTGGGTCAATACATTTAGCAGTACCAGCAAAGTTGGCACAGATAAGTGGTCTCTCGCATTGGTGGTTCTTGCATGGGTCACTGCTACCTGAAGTAAGCAAACTGGGATCTATACACTTGGGAATACCAGCAAGATTGGCACATATAAGTGGTCTCTCGCATGGGAAGTTCTTGCATGGGTCATTTCCTTGGCCTCCTATTGGTCATAAAAGTAGAATTGGAAATTAGAATTTGAAATTGAAGAAGGTACCAGAATAAAAATTAATAATATCAATCAATTAATAATAACATACTTGCGAGGGTGACAATAAATAATAGAAGTAATACAGAGTAGATTCTCATGATGAAAAATATTGGTACCTAATTAGTTTTTAGGTTTCCAGGTGTTGTGATTGTTGTTTAGAAATAATATTAAGTAGTTGATAAATAATATTTGACTTTACTAATAAAAGATTTTCAAATACTATCAAGTATAAATACTCCAAATTGGATGTATCAATCTCAGCTTCAATCAATCAATCAATAAATTAAAAAATAATAATAATAAATCAAAGATAAATAATGTTTAATTTGTTTTGGGTATTACAACACTATATACCATTCCATTCTCTCTCACTCACTATCAGTATAGTATTTAAAATTTGAATTTGAAGCAAAGAGCTGTAATGTTCATGTTCATGTTTTTGTTTTTGTTATTGTTATTGTTGTTGTTGTTGTTGCTGTTGTTGATTTTGTTGTTGCATAATGAGAGATGGTTATGGTTGGTTGGTTGTTGTGTATGAAAACTTTGAAGAGATATAAATTAATCAATTTCATTCATTCATGTTCACTCTTCATATTCATTTTCAATTTTATTTCACGTGATGATTCCATATTCATACTGGTATGACACAGTGGTACCCACAATGATGCTGATGTTTCTATTTTATCAATTTTAATTCCACCTGTTGTGTGATGGTTGAGTTGTATTTATTCTCATTTTGTTTCATTCTTAGATCAAAAATAACAAACCCCACTGTCCACTGATTCTCTATTAAATATATATCATGTTACAATCATTTAATCAATCAATCAATCAATCAATCAATCAACTTCATATTTAGTAGCTATTGACTATGGGGGTTGAATTTACATACTAGAATTCAATACTTTACAACAATATTTACCACGAAGTTGGTGTCCATACCATATAGTATGTATATGAGTGTAGTGTAGTGTATTGAATTATAACAACAAATTACTATTTTCAACAGTTCTGATTACTATTTATTTTCAACACCAATCAAACATATCTGTTTACAATGCTTCCTATTATATTTATTTCTGTTGGCTCATGAGGCCATAGCAGTAATTCATTACTTGATTCACTGTAAGAAGTTCTTGTTTGAATATAATACTAATCTTAACAAAAAAACTTATCATGATCTGTCTTGTACTTTGTCACCAATTAATAAAACTCTGGTTTATCATGATCAACAAAGATAAAAGATACATGAGTAACTATAGCTATTAAACATTGAATCTTAGTTTTGTAATCAACTTAACTAATTGATTGTTAACTTATGGTTTGGATTTTCGTCATTGTCCTAAGTTCTGCATGTACCTCTTGGCTTAAATTTATAAATTAAAAATATTATTTTGAGAATATTTCCCAAGAAAAGTTGATAACCAAAGTAAAAAAATGGTTGATTTTAGTTAAAAAAAGCCCCTCTGCATTCATTCCTGATTCGAATCAAACAAATATCATATCATCATTATAAAAACGTGTATAAAAAGATATATTATTATAATATAACGATATAGTGATATTTTTGTGTGTTATCAATTAGATGAAAAGTTGTTAGAGAATGGGAGGTTCATTAAACCGTCCTATGGTGACAGATGCCTACCATGGCGGACCGGACGATGTCTACAATCTATCACCTCAGTGGCAATCACAGAATCCTGTCACTCATCGAAGAAGATCTCATCATCTTACTCCTTATGAGATTCGTATGATGAAGAATGTACAGAGTCTAGACTTCACGGTGAATGACAACCTGCTGCTCAGAGAGGATCTAGAGAATAAAACAAGGATGGTAACTATCATCACATCACATCATCACATTAATCTATCAACAATCGATCAGTCAATCAATCAGTAAACTAATCGGGTTCATGATAGAAACATTTAAAGAAAACATTAGGTAAATGGATTATATGTTTGCTGATAGGTGTAATCGTAGGTTGCTTTGCATATATTATAAAATCAACTGTAGACCATCTACAAGGCTTTAAGTTCTATACTGTACAAAATTGTAGGTAGCTTAGTGCAACATCGTCACTCCATTGCACTTCTAGATACTAATTACATTATACCTACCAAACTTTGTTGTTGCTGATAGTTATAACTGAAGGATCATCTAGTAAGGCATTTTTGACATTTCTGGGTATTAATTTGATGTATGCTACTATCTCATTGCTGTTGGTCATCGTTGCAGGACCAATGGCAAGTAGCTCAGGTATTCCAGAGGTCAAGGGATATTTGAATGGTGTGAAAGTACCAAACTCACTCGGATTCAAATCACTCTTTGGAAAGATCTTCTCTCTGATCATGTCATATTCGAGTGGTCTCTTTGTTGGTCCAGAGGGTCCTATGATCCATATTGGTTCTGCGATTGGTGCTGCAGTAAGTCAATTCCGTTCATCAACATTTGAATTCTATCCCAAGCTATTCCTTCAGTATCAAAATGACCGCGACAAGCGTGATTTCATCTCTGTTGGTGCAGCTTCTGGAATTTCGGCAGCTTTCGGTGCTCCCATCGGTGGTGTATTGTTCTCGATTGAGGAGGCATCGTCGTTCTGGAGCAGACAGTTGACTTGGCGTACATTCTTTTGCTGTATGATTGCAACATTTACCACCAATTTCCTTCTACAAGGCTTTGGAACATCACCAGACATGCATGACACTGGTCTGTTGACTTTTGGTTTTTCGAGACTCTATCTCTACCGCTATTCAGAGCTTTTGTGCTTCTGTATACTCGGTGTTCTTGGTGGCGCATTTGGTGGACTCTTTGTCTTCCTAAACATTCATTTGAACAAATGGCGTAGAGATTTTCTCAAGAAGAACGTTGCGCTTCGTTCAATTGAGACTATTACGGTAATGATCATCACATCAGTTATCTGCTTCTATGCTCCATCGCTATTCCCATGCAGATACCAATCAAATATTCAAGTCGAACCATCTGTTTGTGAGGACCAAACAAACTCTGAAATGGAGCAATTCTTTTGTCCAGTAAGTAGACACTATCACAAGGCTTTTTTATGCATGATAAGGAACTAATAGGATTTGACTATACAGCCCGGAATGTACAGTGAGATGGCATCATTATTATTTGTAAATCCAGATTTGGCATTGAGAAGATTGTATTCAAGAACAAATAATTCCTTTACTCTTGGCGCGCTCTTGGTGTTTACTTGCATCTATTTCTTCCTTTCCATTGTGACAAGTGGTCTCTGGGTTGCAGGAGGACTTTTCGTACCCATGATGATGGTGGGTGCTGGATTTGGTAGATTCGTTGGCCAGGTTGTTGGTCTATGGTTCGAGGGTATTGATGCCTCGATCTATGCATTGGTTGGAACATCAGCTATGATGGCTGGTTACTGTAGAATGACGATTTCACTGGTAGTTATCATGGTGGAGCTTACAGAAGGTACACAATACCTCGTACCGATTATTCTTGCAGTCATGATTGCCAAGTGGGTAGGTGATTTCTTTAATGAGTCCGTCTACGAACATCTCATGGAGTTGAAGTATATTCCATTCCTTCAGAGCTTGCCACCACACTCCAAAGCTGCCAAAAAAGTACCAGAAATCATGAAGAAGCAAGTAGTAGTCATCCCAGAGATTTGCACAGTTTCGTGTACTCATGGAAACACTTAGAAACAACAATCACAATGGATTTCCAGTTGTATGTTCAGGTGAGAATGGTAACAAACGTCAATATCTTGGACTAGTGTTAAGAAGTACCATCCTTGTATTATTAAAACATAAGATATTCTACCGTGGACAAAACGGTGAAATTGTGCTCGACGATTCCTTTAGACATCAAAAGATTTATAGAAGAAACCTCCAAGAAAGTACCAAAACTCGATGACCTTGAATTTAACAAATACGAAGAAGAAAAATTAATCGATCTACGACCATGTAAGTTTAATTAATATATAGCTTTCAAAACTATTATTAATAATACTTTGTTTTAGATATGAATAGCTCTAGTATTACCATCCACGATACATTTTCTTTCAGTGAATGTTATAAACTATTTAGAACTATGGGATTAAGACATTTAACAGTTAGTAAGTATTTCATACCCACTTTTCATAAATCTAACAAGTCTGGATCCAGTTTCTAATCATTTTATCCCCACTTTTTTAGTTGATATTAACAATCAAGTTGTTGGAATGGTCACAAGAAAAGATCTTATATAATTTGATACAATTGAACAAGAATACAAAAATAAATGTTCTAGATAAGAACTAAACAAAAATTGAATACAATCAAATTCATTTCTTGAAATTACAACTATATTTATTGGTGTTGCTTAGCAACACTTTTTCTTCATAGAATATTTGGTGGAAATTTCGATTTCTTGGGAGATTACAAGGAGTTGTTCACAACGAATCAAAACACCAGTTGTTGGAATATTGACAATAACTGGCTTCAATCCAGCTGTATCGTTGTCGTCATCCTTTGGTGTCATACCTCCCATCGGTAGGGCATTGCTTTGAGAGAAAACTGGATTACTTTGTGTTTGAACCATCATTTGTTGTTGCACCATTCTTGGAGCAGCTTGCTCGTAGTTTCTTCTACCTCTAGCTGATGGTCTGGATGGTGAATCTGTAACATCCATTGGAACAGTTCCAGAGAAATGTCCAACTTCTTTGATATTACCTTCGATAGATGAATATTTGAGGTCCTTTGGAAGATAAAGAGATACATAGAGGTGACTAATTGGAATATCGATTGAAGGGAACTGAAGATTGAGATGACCTTGGTTGTTGAGGTCAATATCGTCTGTGTGCTTGTAAACTAGCACCACTTGGAATGGTTTTTGAACTCCGCCCTCAGTTCCAGATGACTTTGAAAGTGGGATCATCACACTACCATTCTCGTCCTGTGCTGGTTTGACTGCTCTTCCTGCGACAATAGTCGACCAAATTTCGAATCTGTGTGGAATTGGAATTCTAATATATTGTTGTTGTGTATTTCTAATACTGAAAATCAGCTTCTTCAAGAGTGAACCCTCAGTGCTGAGTGTTGCAATATAGTGTGCACTCTCACAAATGGCAACGAGTACTTGGAGATCAGAATGCTTAGTGATTCTAATATCCAATTTGTATTTTGGATCAAAAATTTGAATGACAATAACAATGGTCCACTTGCCATACCTTGAAGTGGTATGGGTACCTCGTTTTATCGATAAGGGTTAGACCCTCTCGTGCCAAATGCTCGACTTCTACGTTTGCTGTGGATTTTTCGACAACAAGGAAACCTTTCTCTCTTGTAATCTCTGAACCTCTGCATCTAATACTAGAGATGGCAAATATCGCATGATGTACTGGACATTTCAAACTCGGAAACAATATTAAAAATGAAACTTTCTTCAATGGGCGAGCTCAACTGAATCTTGACAAGTTTTTCTGTGATAGCTGGTTTTGAACCATTGGAAACATCGACCAAAGGTGCAATTGGGAAGCACTCCCATTTCTTAATACCTGGTGGTCCATGGACTGAGAGTACATTGAGGTTGTTGGAAACAATGACTTCCATCGATGAAAGACTTCCACTGACAACAGAGTACTTGATGGAGCTATTTAAGACGACTACACCTTCACCAACTGAACACAAGGTGTATTGTTGTACTGTGGCTTTGGTTTGTTCTGTTGCTTCTTTTCGACTGGAGCAGATGAAGTAGAGGTGACGACTTCTTCAATTTCAAAATCTGTCCATTGTACCTTAATATAGTTGGTTGGTGGCAAAGATGCAGTTGATACTGTAATAAGATCACTGTCGTTTTTGATTGTCTCAGTCTGTGAAGAGACTGGGTCGATCTTAATCTGTACTTCACGTGGAACAGAAATGGAGAGATTATTGAATGTCGACTTTGGAGATGAAAAACCAAAACCGTTCTTCTTGGCAGTGAGATAGTTTACCAAGACCTCCAACTTCAGACGATACTTTCCAATCTTTTCTGGGAAGAATTGATGTGCACTATCAAACAACACCAATGCAAGACAATTTATCTACAGTTGATGGATCCGAATCACTGATTTGTTGTGAGTGGCTTGATCTGTGACGATTTCAAAGCGATTGATGATGGTAACAATGGAATCTGTTGATTGGGAGAGAATACCAAAAATATCATATTGACATTGGATACGAACTGAGTGAGTTTCAGCAGTTCCAACATAGGTTGCACGCTCGATGGAGTAGTCTTGAACCGAGAGCTTCTCGTTGTCCTTTACCAATTTATTCCACTCACTTAGTCCAATTTTAACTTGAATTTCTTTACCTAATTCGAATGAATCAATCAATAGTTAAATATTAGCGCTTCTACAATTAGACTTTGATATAATATTCTATTATTACTCACTCTCTGAGGTTGTGAATATATCTGCTTTCTGAGCTGTGCCAATTTGTCTTGATTGTTTGTCAAATATTCTTGAATCCCAGTTGTTGTCATTGTAATAACACTCCTGTTCATCATCATAAACAGATTTTCTTCTTGATATTTATTTTTTTACTCATTTTTTATCTCTAATTATATATATAATATTATATGTATGAAAGTTTAATTTTGATCAATTAATAATCTAAAGTACACAAATGATTAATTAATCTTATCACAGTCAAATTAAAAGGTCCTTTTTTTATATTTTTTAAAATAGTTTTATTAATATCCATCAAAGATAAGAATGTTGTTTCCTTAAAAAATTCTCAAACAAAAGTGAAGCATCAGAGCTTTCTGATCAAAAATATTAAATTAAAATAGATTCATTGAATTGCTTGATTTTTATCTATTCTTTGATTTTTTATATTACAATGTTGAGTCACGATAATTGGATATCCGAAGTCTCAGCTGAGACTTATGAATATCTGTACTGTTTGTTTTGTTGATTGCTTATGGTAAATACATGACAGACATGTCCTTGTTGTAGAATTTATATGATGTTGTTTGTTCAACAATTGGAGAGTGTCCAAATTGAAGATAGTAGTAACCAGTTGGTCGTTGTCGTTTACGGTGTAGAAAACAATGCTGTTGCTACTGTCAACAACGTATGGGGTTAGATCATTGTTGAGATAACTGGTGTTAATACTGTAGATCAGAGATGTTGCAGCTTCTCCGTTGTTGAGTTTGATGTTATATAGATTGTAGCTGGACTGAGGAATACCATTGGTATAGTTGGTCAGTATCTCAACGGCATAGATTTGCTGATTGTCACCTGAGATGAACATCGAGTAGAATGGCTGTGACGCTCCAAAAGCTCCAGTGTCCAAAATATATTGGCTGGGGAGTAGACCCTTACCAATAACATCGTAGGAGATGATATGTGGAGTTCCAGTAGCCACTCCAACCAAAATATAGTAGATACCATTGGCTTGATTATAACATGCTATAGGTTGTCCAACTGTGTTTACACCTAACGACAACAATTGAGGCTTACTGTATTAAGTGAATATAAGTATGAGAATCAACTTGACAATGCTCACTAACAATTGACATACTATAGATCATTCTTGAAATCCCAGCTTACAAAGCTCAAGATTTTACTAGTTCCTATGTGTCCGACATTGAAGACTAACTGAAGCGATGGTTCATAACCAATGAGCCTGTTTGGTATGCAAAAGGACTAGGATTCTTAAAGATAGATAACGATGATAGTTGAAGGGTATTGTAGTCGAGTTGGTATAAATTCCAATATACTTCAACCGTTCCGAATATTAAAACCTAAACATCGATCAATAGTCACAGCATTAGCTTGAGCGAATAATTATCTCAAGGATCGACTAGACAGACCTACAGTATGGTTGTTTAGTGGTGAATCGAAGACCGCCAGAGCAGAACCAACGAAATGCTTTGAAGCAACAACTGATCCATCTGCCAATGAAGTGATATTTAGATTCGTCGAAAGACTCTCATCATTGATTGTAGTTCTAAACGACAGTACAACCGAAGGGCTTGTCCCTTCCGATCGCACAACTACACTGCTTGACAAGCATACAAGTGATAGTAACAAAATGACATTGAAAGCTGCCAACATTATTAATACAATATTTATTAAACAAATAAGACTCTCGAAGAAAGTCCTACTACTTTTTCAAAAATCAAAAGCCTCGGCTTCTAGAACCCTTTCATTTAGTTTTCCCAAACAACAACCTCACCGCAATAGAATGGATTTATATAGGTTAGCCACCGAAAAATCAATGAAAATCCTCATTGCTTGTCTCACCTCAAAGAAAGATGCAATCAACTAATATTATAATACTTTTGAACAACACTCAAACCAGGTGTTAATGAGCAATTCATTAACCCTTAAAGTGTTCAAAACGGAGTCTAATCCAACACACTATAATTTATTTGGAACAAAAAAAAAAGAAGAAAAAAAATTAAATTTGATTCGAAAATTTATTGACAATCACACCAAATCTTTATCACAACATGACCAACCATTACTATAACATAAATATTAACGATTACACTTATGCATCTGGCTTCTATCTATCACTACTCTTTAATATATGTTTGATAGTATTTATATTAACTACTAATAAGAAAAGAAAAGCAAATGACAAGGTTTCAGCAGTACAAAAGTCACAAAAGATAGATGTAAGATCATTTATTTATATTTTATATTATTAATATTAATTTATAGTTTTCTATTAAAATTCAACATTATAAAGAAGTAGGGATTAGTTCTATCAATGTAGATATCGATAAAAGACTTGGTGTTTGGATAGAAACGCTTTTTATTCCACAAGAAGATTTGATAGAACTACTTAGAGTTGAAAAGTCTATTCGAACAATTGAAGATTTGGATCGATTTTTGTTTGAATACAACCTGTGTTCCGAATTGGGTACCTATGAGAAACTTTTAATTTCTGGACAAAGCACAATCACTATTAAAGAGTATGCCAACAATGTCCTAGTTGAATATCAAACTATGGAAGAAGATGAAGAAGAGGAAGACAAAGAACTAAAGGAGTATGAAGAAGAATATTATCATGAAGATGATCAATCTGACAACTACCAAGAAGACAATAATCAAGATACATTTACAAAAGGGTTCCTATTTTGTGAAGATGGGTGCCAAGAATTTTCTAGGGATCAGATTGAGTCAATTCCATTTATGAAGAATAATCCCATCCCAGAAAGTAATCCATTGCAAGGTGTAAGAGACGGTTTTTTCCCTCCTGAATACCAATCATTCGACACATCCCAAAGGATTCAAATGGTATACAACAAGTATTTTGACGAGATTACCACAGATCTAGTTGAATCTACCAATCGGTATTTAAAAGAAGCATATGATTCTTGGTCTCCTCCAAGAAAGTTACCTTGGTTTACTGTTTTTTCTAAATTCACAAGGAAGGATATCGAAAGCTATCTTGGAATATGGCTTTTTGCTGGTCTCGTAAGAATTCCAAATTTGGAAATGTACTGGAGCCGATCTCAGAAACTTCTTTCACGATACGTACCAAACATTTCTCGAGTGATGTCATTCTTCAAATTTAAAGCCATACATCGTTGTCTGCACTACAAAGGATATGGCTCTAAGAATACCCGTACCGACTTTAGTTTTCTCTTTGAAAAAGCCAACAGAATCATGAAAATGTATTATGTTCCTGGCTTGGTATTTTCTTTCGACGATGACCTTTACAAATGGACTGGAAAAGGAGGTGACAAGAAGATTGTACCAGGAAAAGCAGATCGTGTTGGTAATACTTTATGGAAACTTGTTGACTCCAACTGTTATATCTATCATTTCGAAATGGAACATTATGTTAAAAGCATAATTAAAGATAAAAAACTTTCCACTCAATTAAATCAAGAAATATTAAAAAGAACAGTAGATTCACTTGATGTAGCCATTCCGAATAAGCCTGGCCGAGTTTGTATTATAATTGATGCTGGAATACTTGGTTCTATTGGTAATGCAGACTTCTTGCAATCTATGAAATACCATTTTATTTTTTCCGTTGCCGCTAACAGATTCAAGAGCATCAGAGATCAACTACTGACAGAAGACGATAAGTTATTACTTGGCGATTATGTTTTTGGAACAAATTTTAAATATACTGCCATTTTGTGGCAAGCCAAGAAAAAAAAAACAAGTTAATATTTTAACTAATATACCAGATCCAATTTGCAAGTCATTGGAAGATAAATTAAAGAGACCAACTCGAGAAAAGCCAACTAGAAATAATCCATCCACATTATATCAATTGACAACTCCCAGATGTATTTGGTGTTACAATAATTGCCACAACTATGTTGATTCTTCTAAAATGGTAATCAATCCCGCAAGAAATTTACATCGTGCTCGTACTTATTCCAGAGTAGTATTCAATGATATCTATTATGCCTTACTCTTCAACTCTTTCACAATATTTAGATTGCAACAAAAAAAGATTCCTCCTTCAACATCCTCCACAACTACTACCACAAATATTAATACCACAAACAAAGATATTACCTTTCAAGATTATTTACTTGATCTTGTCAACCATACACTAATTGGTCAGCCATCGGTAAAACTAGATAAACATACCA
This sequence comes from Heterostelium multicystogenum, assembly GCA_003667245.1. Lineage (NCBI taxonomy): Eukaryota > Evosea > Eumycetozoa > Acytosteliales > Acytosteliaceae > Heterostelium > Heterostelium multicystogenum. The sequence continues at coordinate 33,648 of RCNN01000502.1, forward strand.
CTGTAATTCCTATAATGTCGAGATCAGAATTAAGACTGCCCTGCCACTATTGCCAGACATTAGCTGTCAGCCACTCAAAGGATATCCGCGTTCAATTAGTATGTCCTTGCCATAAATTTCCATTTCATGAACTATGTAATATTAAGTTTCACAACCCAAAACATTTTGAAATCCATCAATAAAATACCAATTCTTAATCCCATAAAATTTTATTGAGATTTTTCATTTTTCTGGATTACAATCCACTTTGTCACTTTGAAGAAAATAACCTTTGAAAAAAAAAAAAAATTCAGCAGACCCCCCCCTAGTTCTCGACACACTTTAAGGGTTAAACAAAAAATATGATTTAATCATGATTAAATTGATTGATTTTTTGTAAAATTTACATCACCTCAATTTTTTTATTTTAAATTTTCAGATTGACTTACATGGGGTCTAATAATTCCATCTTCTCCCAATCCAAAATAAGAAATTTTAAATACCATTTCGAATTGAGAACTGCTGAGATCATCCCATGTGTACAATGCAATTTGTCAAATCAATGTGTTTATCTCTAAATTTAACCCATCCATTCAACAACACATTTAATTTTCAAAAACAACAAATTATTTTTTTTAATTAAATTTTATTTTATTTGATGTCTAATAACTATTGTAGTAGGAGTAGTGGTCAACTATTTAATAAACAGATTAAATTTGAAACAAACTCTAATATATTATAGAAATATTTAATAATAAATAATTATCCTAGGTTCATTCTAGTTAGTAATTTGATTTATTTAATAGATATTGAAAATGAATGATCTGCGAGAAAACGGAAATTGTAGCAATTTAAACAAGTCTAGTGAAGAAATGAAACCAGAAGATTTGATAAAAAAACATTTAGAGCAGATTCTATACCAAGAAAAGATACTTTGAAATTCCAGTTTGAAAATATTTCAGGATTGTGTATATTTGTCCCAATAGAAAAGGTGTTATGTTGTAAGTGTCCTAAATAATTTAGAGGGGATATAATTGTTATAAATTAACCTAATAAACAAACATATAGATGCTACATTTTTTGCATTCGGTGCATTTGTATATATAGTTTTTTAAAGAGTATCTACCAAATGTCCTTATTTTTTTATTAGGGATTGCGTCAATTTAAAAACAGAGAAAAAGTCATAAATATATAAAAATGGAAGCACAAATTTGTACATAGAATAAAACATAATTCAATCAATTGAATTTAGAATCAAATAATTTAGGTGATTATACTGTATTGTTTGTTTTTTTTTACCAGGATAGATAACTAAAGATATGGTATTCAATAATTATCTATTCCTTTGTCTTTTTATTTCTTTTTTTCTCTTTTTTTTTTTTTTTTTTTTATTTTTCTATTTTTTTTACTTTTTTATATATTTTCTGATTTTTTTTAACATATATTATAGAAAAATAATTGTATACAAAGAAGATGAGTATTGAGAAGTTGACTGCTTAAGTACGTTCTCCTCTGATTCTACGGGCCAATTGGATGTCCTTTGGCATGATAGTGACACGCTTGGCGTGGATAGCGCAAAGATTGGTATCTTCGAAGAGACCAACCAAGTAAGCCTCAGAAGCTTCTTGAAGAGCAGCAATGGCTGCAGATTGGAACGAAGATCAGTCTTGAACTCTTGAGCAATCTCACGAACCAAACGTTGGAATGGCAATTTACGGATCAAAAGATCAGTAGACTTTTGGTACTTTCTGATTTCTCTGAGTGCGACAGTACCTGGATGGAATCTGTGAACCTTCTTGACACCACCTTGTGAGACTGGAGTTTGCTTGTGGGCTTGCTTTGAACCAATGTGCTTACGTGGTACCTTGGCACCAGTGGATTTACGGGCTGTTTGTTTGGTACGGGCCATTATATCTATATAGTTAATTTAAGTATTAATATTTACAAATAACTTTAAAAATCTTGCACTGAACTTATATATAAATATTGAATAACTTGTAAACTCAAGAATCAGAACAGAATTTTCTTATTTTTTGTTTATTCTTATTTTTTGTGATAGGTATTTGTTTAGTTATAAATTTGCTGCAAAGATAGATATTATATATTTATTATATTTGTGCTAAGATATTTCGCGTTTTATTCACAGTCGTATTGTTGTTATCAAACTAAGATATATGTGATAGTTCAGTGTACACTAATAAAACTATAAATACTTACATTTTGATAATTAATTATAGATAATAATAAATAAATTGATGAGAATAAAAAATATGTGAATAAATTTATTGAATAAATTGTTTTTTGTGTGTTGAGTTTTCAAAATAAAATATTATTTAATTTTAATTAATATTTTTTGAAAATAAACAATATTATTTTTTTAATTATTTTTTCAACGGTTTCTAGGAATAAATGAAATTTATCCGTTCAAAATTTAGCTGTTACAATTCAAATTTGAAAATTAAATAGACTTCCCTCTTTGTCAGATATTAATATTGGTATGTTGGTCAACTTGCGTGATTCAAACTGGCAAGTAAAATATACATACACAACAACACACTTAGTGATATATGAGATGGTTGTAGGCTATCTTGTGTAAGATTACCCCCTTAGGTTGTTAGAATCTGTGTTTCCGTTTGTTTTAACTTTATGAATATTAATTTGGTTGTGTCGATTGGCTGCTGGGGATTGGTTATATATATATTTTAACTCTAGAGTTAGGTATTGATTATTGTTTATTTTCATTTAAAAAATTGATTATATCTTTAAATGTTTTCAATCTGTTGGGTGGAGTTTTTTTAAAGTTGTTGTTGTTGATTGATGATGGTATTGGTTTAAAGGCTATGTTGGGTGAGAGATCTTGTTCTGGTAAAAGTGGCGAAAGTGGAGGTGTTTGGGTGATGTTGTGTTGGAGATAAAGTTGCTGGAGTTGTTGTTTATAGTAGAGTTTCACCAGTCTGGTATTTCTGAGAAGGAATATGTGTTTTGAACGAATCAGTTTGTCCTGAGTTTCTTCGGAGAGTTCGGTTTTGGTAGAAGAATCGATTTGGCATTTCAAAGCGTTCGCTTAGCAGGTATTTAAGATGGTCGCTGTGATCGAGCATACCAATGTCGCTACGCAATATCAGTGGTTGGTCTAGTCCAGAGTTGTCAAATTCAGTTCCGCTATTGTCATCGATATCGCTGCTGTTGGTGGATGATGGAGTGGCTTGATCGGTATCTCTGTCCTTTTCTCTGTCTTTGGAGGTGGAGGGAGTGGAAGGTGGTTTGGATGAGCTACGACTCGAGGGAGCTTTGTTTCCAAGGTACTCTCTGCAGTTGGCTGATCCGCAGTAACAGCTTTGCTTCGACGATCCAACACGTTCATAGTTGTAGTCGAATGTCAGTTCTGTTCCCGCTTCAATATCCTTTAGTGCAAAAATTCCGATTCTAGTTTCGCCATCGACACTCCATTTCTGTGTTTCGCAATTAGGGTCGCAGGAATGGTTGATGAAGCGAGCGAGATTGCCTTTTCTTGAAGCATCCAATACTTCCTTGCTGTCGAGTGTGAGGAAGTAAAAATATTTCTCGCCGTCGGCTTCTCTCATTCTATCCATTGACTGAGAACGGCTAATGACTTCTCCGCAGTATTCAATGACAAATTGTTTAGCGCGAATTTTCTCTTTAGCCTTCAAACCCATCCCTTTTTCTTGGCATTGAATGGGGCAATTTGGGCGTATTCTTGACGTTGGAATCTTTGATTCTTGCACTTATCTCCTAATTTACAGTTGTTAGGTTCGCACTCAATGAACGATCTACGATTCAGACATTCGGGTCCGCAGTCACCGTTGTCGATCATGCTGCAATGGCATATGGCAATGTCATCTTCTTGTAGTGTTTTCTTTCTTCTCTCAGTATATATATCTAAGTGTAAGAATAGGAGTTGTTTAGTTAGGGTGTGGTCCACAGCTGTGGTAGAAGTACAAATACATACTTGTCTTTGTATATTTAAATGATTTTCCTCTTGCTTTCTGAATTAGGACAGCAATCTGTTGATAGCTAGCTCCATTTTCAATGCTCTCTTCAATCATCTTGATGGCCAATGGTTCTGATAGATTCTCGATGGAGTTATCTTCGGTCTTTGGCTTATTCTTCTTGGCATCTTCATTCTTTGCTGCCAGATATTTCATGATTCTCTCTCTTTCCTCTTCTCTTGTTTCATTCTTTGGAGGTGTTGCCAATGATGCTAATTTGCTGGATGTTTCCTTCTCTTTATCTTTTACGCTCGTAATATTGCTATTTGATACTTTCTTTGAATCCAATGATGATAGTGATAGTTTCTTTGATGGTTGCATATTGCTGCTGTTACTATTACTTTTAAGTTTATCTGAGTTGCCTGTAGGTGAGGATATATCACTTCTTTTCTTTAATCTAGTTATCTTGTCATCTTTATCATTGCTACTAGTCTTTTCCTTACTTGATTGATGTTTTTCTCTTTCTTTCTCTCTAGTATCGTTTCTTTCCCTGTCTTGGATTCTATCTTTATCTTTTGAAGGCACTGCAGATTTCTCATCAGTTGGCTTTGGTACAGATGGTTTCTCTTTGTTTGAAATAGTTGGTTTTTCCTTCTCCTTATCCTTCTCTTTCTCTTTCTCTTTCTCTTTCTCTTTCTCTTTCTCTTTCTCTTTCTCTTTCTCCTTCTCCTTCTCCTTCTCTTTATCTTTTTCCTTTTCTTTGTTTATTGGTTTTGATTGTTTAGGAGTTTGGATTGTTGGAGTAGATGGTTTAGATGAGACTTTCGGAGTTGAAGAAGCTGATGACTTGGAGGTAGCTACATCTTTTTCTTTAGTTGGTGTCTTTCCATTCATTTCAGACTTTTTCTTTAGAGACGAAGCGGAGGAAGGTGCTTTTGAATTCGCAATTGATTTCTTTGTTTTCTTTTTCGAATCCACATCAGATAGATCACTTTCAGAGCTTGAGTCGCTACTGTTGTCGCTCCACGAAGAAGAATTATAATCACTGCTATCGCTGTAGCTGTCACTGGTATAGAATGAACCACTACTGTCGCTATCGCTATCTGAACTATCAGAATCACTTCCGAGAGTCTTTCTATTTTTAGATACAGTTTTGGTAACATTGGTGCTACCGTTTCCATTTGGTTTGCCATTGATATTCTTCTTCTTATTTACAACAGGTAAATCAACAGAGCTTGGTGATGAAGATGGGGATCTTAAGGAGGTCGAGGGTTCGCTAGTTGCAGATTGGCTCGGGGTATGTTCGGTTTTTTTCTTTTTAAAGTCCTTACGGAGTGACATGAGTTCGGTTGCTCTATCTCTCTTGTGTGAGTTATCTGGTGTATTAGTGCTGCTACTGCTGTTGTTGTTGATGTTTGGTTTGTCGTTGTCATCGTATTTGGTATAAGTGGTGGTTGTAGTTGTGGTAGTTGCATAGTTATATTGCGAAGTTTGTTTTTCGTCCTTTTCTCTTTCCTTTTCCTTCAGCTTTTCTTTCTCTTTCTCTTTTTCTTTGTCTTTGGTATTCGCGTCTTTCTTGGAGTTGAAGCTATATAAATAAGTGGAGCTTGCGTTACTAATGCTGTTGGAGTTTGCGTTTGGTTTGTTGGGTGTGGATATCTCTGGCAATGAATAGGGAGTTGTATGTGCTGAGTAGAGTGCAGATGTTGATGGCGTAGAAATCATTGAAGAGGGAGTTGGTAGCAGAGAGTGTGGCGATGAAGCATTGATTGGTCTATATGGATATTCATCAGTATTCGATGTCGATGTTGGGGGAAGGAGTCCTGGTCTTGTTGGATATGGACCAGGTCCATAGTGGTGAAGATGATCAGATTCACTGTTGTGTGGGGGGTATGGATAGTGGTGGCCGAGATGATCGCCGCCTCTGTAGCCGCGATAGTGATCGCCAGGGCCATTTCTTGATGGGTAGGGGTACTCGGACGATCTGTAGTAGGGACTATCACGCCCATAGTATCCATTGGCGGCGCCATATGAAGAGTTTCCTCCCTTGGCAATACCATATGAGTCGTGTGGACCGAATTGTCGTCTATCTCTATCTCTATCCCTATCTCTATGATGATAGGAGTGTCTATATCTCTCACGACTTCTACTTCTATCTCGATAATCTCTATCTCTGTGGTATCTTTCTCTACTCCTACTTCTATCTCTTTCTCTATCTCTATGGAAATCAAAGTCTCTATCTCTATCTCTGTCTCTGTCTCTATCTCTATCTCTATCGTCTAATCTACTCCAACTGCTTCTATCAGTTTCTTTGCTCGTCTTTGAGTCTATATCTCTGTTCTTATCATCATCTTTGTGGTGATATTTATCCAGAGAATGAGAAATACTATTTCTATTTCTACTTGAGCTCCTGCTTCTGCTATGCTTAAAATCGGCCGCAGAATCTTCTTTTGTATTGTCCTTTGTTGCAACAGATTTCCAAGTAGTATTATCGGATGCACTATCATCGATCATCGTATCATTTTCAGACTTACTGACAGTAACAGTTTCACCATTATCATGTTTACTCATAACTTCTTATATTTATAAGCTTGCTACTCTATCTAATTATATAAATTGAATACATGTAATCAACAACAACCACAACAACCTATTCTATCTTCTCATACAATAATATCAATACTATCTATACCTATCTATCTTATTTATGTATGTAATCTATGTTAACAAATGAAATTAGTACAAAGATAAAATTTTACAGAATTTGAGTTTGGGTGTGTTAGTTATGTGATAGTATACTTAATTTCTAGTGTGAGAAGTGTTACGTGGTAGGAGTATAGCTATGTGTGACTGACGAAATGCTGACTTTGTACTCAAATTAAGTCGTCGTTTGACTGGTTGTTGGTCATTAAAGCAGGAAGTTGGACCCTTGACAAGCTCAATTCAACCAACCGCCTTTTTGAAAAAATAAAAAACGTTCACTATTTTAAAAAAAATTTCACCCTTCCTAGATCTTCCAATGCATACAAAACTATATATCTATGTAAATCAATAAGACATCTCTTTAAATATCATAATCAAAGTGCAACACATGAAAATTGAGTGTTTGGACATGAATTGAAAAACTCAAATCACAACTGTAGAAGATAGATTCAGAAAAAGACAAAGTTTTCTAAATGGAATATCATGGAAATCTTTATTCTGGTATTCATCTATAACGTTCATTAATGTACTTGGGAATGTACACAAGTCGAAATAATCAGTTTGTAGAGAACAAATTGCATTTGAATCGGAATGGTATCAAACATTGATTCCTTTCTTAATATTAATTAGATTCACAAATTACTGGGATTTATTATTATTGAATTTTACATTTTATTAATATAAATAAAAAATGTTGATTGAAGATTGGATTACTGAGTTGGTGATTCAGCTTGGTTTTTGGATTGATCAATATTTTGTGGTGATTCAGAAGGAGATTGAGGTTCTTCACTCAATATTTTCTCTGAAGTAACTTGTGCCCTAGTTGGCAATGGTCCTTCGTTAGATAATTTCTCGTCATTACGAGTTGATTCTTCACGTGGTTTCTCAATAATTTGTTCATTGGATGTATCTGAACCCTGTTTAGGGGATTGAGAAAAATCACCTTTTTCGAATGTGGAATGGGAGCTTGACTCTGAAGAATCCTTGTCACCCCCAAACGATTCCAAGAACTGTTTAATGCGAGACTTGATTTTGTCAATTGTTTCGAAACTTGGATCATTTTCCGACAAAATATTGGCCACTGTCAGAAGTCTTTTTGCTTCTCTTTCCAATTCGATGATTTTTATATCACTAATTTTCTGGCGATGTTCAATATCTCTAACTTCCTCCTATAAGATTAAAATTGTTTAATTAGAATCACATATTATTTAAAGAATATTGAAATACCTACAAAGAATGTTATTCTGGTTTGGATATAGTCCAAAACTAATTTCTTATAGTTTTTCAGAGAGAAGGTGAATCCACGATCGAATTTATCAACAAGTTCATATACTCCTACAGCCAATTCATACTTTGATTTGACCAATTCATAATCCTTACGAAGTTGTAACTCTGAGCGATCCTCTCTTTGCAACTCTTCGAGTTTCTTGTTGTTAAGTTGAATTTGTTCATCAAGAATCCAGTTGTCCTTCTTAAGACTTTCGACTTGTGCTACAAGATCTCTAATTTGGAGGTTGTTCTTTCTAATCATTTCAGAATCTCTTTTAACTGCTTCAGTAAGTTGGTGCTGAGTAGTTTGTTTTTCAGTGATTACATTTGAGAGATCAGTGTATACAGTTTCTATATTCTTGCTAAGAGTCTCTTTTTCAGATGCCCAATAAGAGACAATATTGTGAATTACACCCTGCAGCTTTCTCTTTGTAATCATTTCCGCTTCGAATCTACTGAAATCAATTTTACTATAATTCTGAGCATCAAATTTAGTATTGTTTCTAAATACAAAAAAATTATTATACAAACCTTGGTTTGGAAAATAGCCTCACGGAATGTATATTCCTGTTCTTTAGTCAGAATCTTTTTGTTGATACTTAACATATTACATATGTTTTCATAATCATATCCTGGTATTAATGTTACTGACAATAATTCACTAAATGCACGAGCTTCCTCTGCATCAATAGGAGAGTCCATTATCTATATTCAACTTTATCATTAGTAGCTATTTGCTTTTTAAAGTCGAATTTTTACTTACAGACAGAGAGGAAATTTCAATCATATTATTGGAATTTACCATATCTACTAAGGTAGGATCCCTTTGAATTAATTTGGACCAGTATCTCCAGTGCTTTGATCTTTCTTCCGACTTGTTCTCGATATCCTTTATATGTCTTTTTAAGATCTTTTCTTTGTCAGAGTATGTGTCCAATACCTCATGGAGTTGCTCGACTATATTATCAAAGTAGGATGGAACTTGATACTCTTGACCAATCACATCGCTCTGACTTTGAAGACTTTTGTAAAGAGCAGTAAATGAATCAACATTGATTTTGAGGTCCTTTGCCATTTTATCAAGCTTCTCTTTTTGAGCCGAGAAGGCTTTTTCATCTTGATTCTAATATACTCAAGAAGTTAGATGATATAATGATATGATATCAATATTTATAATTACCTTTCTTTTGAAGAAACTAAAAACTCCTGAAGATTCATTGGATTTAGTCTTTCTCTTGATAACACCACTGGATCTCAAAGGTTCTTCGTCATGGCCTGGCTCCAATTCTTGGGTCTCTACATTTGAGAATACACCGACACCTTCACTGAATTTTGACATTAACAAAAGCTCCTCGCCTTGGTCTTCCCCATTTTTCTTTAATGGTTGGTTTTGAGTGGAAGTTGTGGTGGTTGAGGTTTGTTCTTTGGTTTCATGTTGAAAACTCTTGACATCACCACCACTAGAGTTGTCTTGCTGAGTTTCAAACTGGGTGGTGTGTTCTTGACTGACTTGTTTGGGTTGAATTGCTTCAGACATTGTTGTTGTTGTTGTTTTGGTTTATTAAAGATTACTATTTAATTATTATATCCGATACTATATGTATTTATAATTATTTATCAATGAAATAGATAATAAATGATAGGCTAGTATTTATAGTCGACCTACTAGCTGAATTGACAATTCATATTAATCCTTTTATAACATGATGCAAACATGGTGGATCTATTGGTATTGAATTGAGTAATTTCTGTCAACCTATTTTGCTTGATGTACTATTCTAATAAAATACAATTCCTATTGATGTCTTTCTTTAGAATGGGGTGAATTAATCATCTTTTATGTTACTTGTTTTGATGATTCCAATGATAAATATAAGTTCATGGTGTTTATTGAAAGTAACATTTACCAAAATAAGGAATAATATTGGTTGTTTTTGTTTTTCAAAGAAAAATATCATCAATGATAGTGGTTGTTCTTTCATGTTCATCAATATTTTTAAATATTGAATAGTAAAGAAATTACTATTGTAGTCCACTCTTACCATATTTAGTTATATTTTTACTAATCATATCTCTAATCCCAACAGAAAGTCAGACTCATTAGCATCGAACCATTTGTAGGAGTATTCACTTTGCTTGCTCGAAGGGTTCATTTGCCTAAACATGGATAACAATAGTATGATAGGGATAAAATTAATTCATTCTAAGTTCTATTGTACTTTCTTATCTGTAAGCCAATTGAGAGGATTATGAATGTTATTTGCCATTAGATGGATAGAAATGACTCGATAGTTGGTGTGTTGGATTGATTTGGTAATAAGATATCTTATCTATTAAATTGGTTTTTTTTTAAAGTATTTCTTTTGATCTTAACCAAATTTTTATTATTATTATTATGTTTGGTGGACATGTTGTGTATTAAATATTATTTCTTATTGATATTGATATTGAAGTCTAATGATATCATCCTTTAAAAATCACGCTCAACTCTAATCTTATTCTTATCAATCATAGCTCCATTGAAATGTCTGACTGCATTAACTGCATCGTTCTCCTGATAATATATTAAATAAGCTGTTCCCATTGATCTACCACTTCTATCATATTGCATTCTAACCTCCTTTACTTCACCTGCTTTGTTGAAAATTGACTGCGGTTGTTTTGTGGATAAATGAGTTAGTAAGTTATTGCAAGTGTCTATCCAATGTTTAGTTCAATTGCCAAAACAAGTTATGTTACCTTTAGATTCTCCTCGGTAACATCGTATCCAAAGTTGAAAATCTTCAATCTATATCCACTAAAATATTGTCTTGGTACGGGGCTTCTGTTCTCAAAGAGACTGGTTCTCAATCTGTTGTCTTCATGATTTGGATTTCTGCTTCTGAGGAACGATGAGCTGGTTGGAGATGAGCTAAAACCTCTGGGTTGTGGTCCATTGTGTATATGATAATGGTTTACATTGTTGTCGTAATTGTCTTCGTAGCTATCATCTTCGAATCTGTCTACATGGCTGCTCTCTCTTCTTCGAATCACACTTCCATTACCACCTCTAATTGACTTGTTTACTATCAGAGATGAATCTCTATCACCTCTGTGAGGTGATTTTCTGAGCAATGGTGCACTACCACCACCCAATCTCTTTGGGGATTTCTTGTCGACGCTGTTGGGCTTATATAGGTTATTCTCTGTAGTAATTCTAATTTCAGAGGGCTTAAGGTTTTTAAGCTTAGCAGCAGCAGCTACCTTCTTTCCATCTTTGTTAGGTATAGTGATCTTTAAACTAAGTATATCGTCATCTTTAGGTGCTTTAGTTTGTTTCTTTGGTTTGGTTGGTTTTACTGTTTTTTACAGAAGGCTAAAGGAGTTGAGAGGTAAGCAATCATCAAACGACAGGTCAGTCATTGTTCAATAATAAAGTCACTACACTAGAAGCGTATCATAGTTGTAGTAATCGTCTTTGTTATCTTCATACTTTTACTTTTTTAGATAAAGCTGATTTACCTTTACCTAACTGTTTTTTCTTTTAATGACATCTGATAAGCTTAACTTGATATTGTCTGACATCTTTATACAATGAATAATATTGATTTAATATGACAACAAATAACAGTCTTTATTTATATAAATATATATATTAACAAATCTAATGTTTTTGTTTGTTGTTATCTTAGATAAATACACAGGAACTAGGATTTTTTAAAAAAGTAAAAAATTGTGCTTGACTCAGATCTTTTGCAAATTGAACTAACGACTTTTCAACATATTATTAATTATAGTAACGCTTATGTATAAATATATAGTTTCTGTTCAAAGATAGTATGTGACATTGAATTGTTTAATTGTATCATAACTATGGTCTATTTATTGGTGGATAGGTTTGGGTTGGAATGTTGTTAAACTTTTCTTCTCTAGATTGGTTCGTTTAGTTGACCATTGCGTCACCTGCATCATCGGAGATTGGTGATGTAATTGTTGTTGTAGTTGTAGTGGTTGTTGTGGTGGTTGTGGTGAGTGGTGATAATTGCTTGTTCATTTCCAATGATATTTTTAGATCTGCTCCATCAATTGGAACACCATTGAATCTGTCGATGGCAGTCAAAGCATCGATACGACGACGATATGTGACGATGGCTTCGACTGGAGTGAGATGGGTGAGCAAGTCAACGTCTTTAAGTTTACCAATAACACTGAATACCTTGGTCAAATCGCTCTGTGTGACGGAGGGTGCAATGTTTGTTACTCTCAAGGTGACTCCTCCTTCGTCTTCACGCTCTTTCTTCTCGACTTGACTGTAGTCTCTGATTCCTCTGGAATCAAAACAAAGAATGGTCGATATTCTTTGCCAAGTTTCTCTTCTTATTCAACAAAGCTTGGTTCTTATAATCGTTTCTGTAGTTGCTTTGGTGGTGATTGTAGTGGTGGTTTTGGTGTTGTCTAAAGTGTTGTTCATTCTTTATAGTTATAGTTATTCCTTCGCCGTGACTTTTGCTCTAGATTGATCAAAGCCGTCATTAATACACGCAATACGGGTGTTATGACACTCTATGTCAGCGGTGTCTTCCCAGCAGCTTGTCACAAGCCAGCTATGGCATTACATACATGATGATGGTGGTGATTCTTGAAATGGCCATCCTTCTTTTTTACATATAATTGATCGTTGTGCTTTGATTTAAAGGCTTTCTTTTTCGAATTGATGATATCGCTTAGACTCGACTCCAAGGCGAGTGATTTTTTTGCCTTTGGTGATGGAGCAGACTCACCAACAGCGGCAGGCTTTGACTTCTTTTGTTTTCTTTGGGATTGAATTATAGAATCTAAAGATTGATCCATTGATTTGCTCTATTGCTACTTTTATTCTATACTACTACTCTACTATATTCTACAATTACAATGTTTATCCTACTAACAATCCAATATATATATATATATTATATTATTGAGATATTACTCTTTTTTGAGAGATGATAAAATAAAAAATAATGATTCTATTTTTTGAATATGATTTTGTTTTTTATTGAAATAAATATTAATAGGTTGTCCAACAGCTGAGGTGTAAGGTGGGTGAAATTTGGGTGCAATGCAACCCGATGCAATTCAACTTTGATAAGTTTGTCCATTAGAGCACGCGTGCTTTATTTAGTTATTTTATTTATTACTGATTATTGTGTGACACTGGGACAACCAACTCATTAGTTCGGGAATACCTTGGCGCTTGACAGATGACACCATTAATACATCGATGATACGAGGAGACTGCTCGTTTAGTCCAAGCATATAATTGCCTAAATCCAGTGATTGAATCAACTGATCTCTTGTGAATCCCTATCGAAGTGAATACATTCGATTAGTAATTGAAAGTTTGAAGTCTATAAAGCTTTAGATTGATATCACATACAGGTCTATCAATTTTTACTACCAACTATCAGCATTGGTGCACCATTAGTATATTCCAATGCATCGTGAAGCTCAGCCTTTGCCTCACCAATGGTGTTACTATCAGTTGTGTCAACCATAAATATAACAATCAAATTTGATGAGTCGGAACCACCGGTGTAGTTTTTTCCACAAAGCTCTGAGACCTTGTTGGCCACCCAAATCCCATGCCTTAAATGTTATATTTGATGTAACCTATAGATTATAGCGACCTCAGGTAATGAGTATTGATGTTTTGTTTGTGTTTGATTGGCATTGATAAACATACGATTTGATCTGAATGAGGTCTTTGGGTTGGAAAGTGTACTTTCAATATATCCTTTGATAAAAGCTGTAGGAGCGTGGTCTTTCCTGCATTTCCAAGTCCAATGATAACCAGTGAACCTTCCTTCTTTAAGAAGCCCAACCAATTTAGAAATGCTGCAAACCAATCGAATAAAAACATTTTATTATATATATTGTATATGAATATGTAAGGTACACAAATAACTTATTGGCTAGATAACTATTGAATAATCTTGACTTGATTTGAATATTAATAACAGTGACAATTTAACTTGCAAGTTATAAATAATCTCTTGTTTTTATTTTACTTTGAAATTTAATATAAAACACTGATCTTGAATAAAAGTCTGACTTGACCAATCAATTAATATTTATATATTTTGTTTTTGTGTAGTTTAGATTTAGATTAAAAGATAGGAATGGATCATGCAACGTTGGTAAAAGCAACGCAAACCAAAGTAATGATTCACAACTACCAACAACCAACAACCTACAAATAAATCAACAACGATACTATATTCAGTAAATGTTATCGGATCTCCACTTTAAAGATAATAGCACTGAAATATGATAGTATTGTGTCGTAGAGTAGTAGTAGTAATAATAGGAAAGTAGAATACACAAGTTGCATAGTTTCTCACCTGTGAGTCATTGGAGGATGTATCATGAAAAATGCAGAAGTGCTTTACCATAAAAACTCAATATTATGAATAATAAAGCTAACCCTATGTTGACTCACACCTTATGAGTCACACCATATTTAATAATAATATAGTTCAGCATTCATTTCATTTTAATGAAGCACCATAACCACCTACACCATATCATTTGTTTTACTAGTATGGATCTTATCTGTCACTAAATCCTGTTATTATTATTATCATTCGTTTAAAACCAAAGTTTGTAACTAATTTTAAACAAATAATCTTATATTCATGTTATTGAATGATTGAATGAATTGATTTTCTAATCCTATATTGACAAAATGAAATGATAATAATTTATACAGATTGATAAATGTAATCATAGAAGAATACTTAAGATGGAAGGTTTTGTCTAGACGAAACATAACCTTTGGTCCAAATCTAACTGTAGTGTCGTTATATGGAACCACATCCATTTTAAAAAAATAAAATAAATTAAAATTAATTTGTTTGGGGACACAATAATAATCAGACGATTTTATGCCAAAAAAACTTTAAAGTAACATTGCTGATTTTAGGTTATTGTAATAACATTGGTCCAATCAAACAAACACCTAAACATATAATTAGAAATCATGAAGGATCCTATACTTAGACAAGAAGATATCATTAAAAGAGATTTCAGAAGAGACACTATCCCAAGAAAGGATACCATTTTCTTCCAATTCGAACAAATGTCGGGACTATCTATGTTCCAAACTAAAGAAAAGCTTATGTGTTGTACGTAACATTATGAATGACACCAATTCAGCAACAACAATGATCTGCTTTCCTCAATTCAATACTAACAAAACCTCTCAAAATACATAGATTTTGTTTTTGCCTCAATACTTTTCTATTTGGTTGTTGGTATAATGAAAATCTCATCTAGATAGATAGTTAGTTAAAGCATTTCAATTTAAACCTTTAAAATAATATTATTAAGATTAAATTACAAGATAAGAAAAGACAACTAGAATTTGATGATACAATTGATAGTTTACAATAGAAGATATAATTTAGAGATTACAAGAAAGTAATCAATCAACTAATCAATCAAAATCAAAGTGATCAAATCAATAATATTATTAATAATAAATTTTATTTGTATTATATATATATCAATTAGTTAAGATAGTTACATTATTTTAATTAATAATAAATAAATTATATTTTATTTATCTTTAAAAAGATCAAGTGACAGAGTAAATCTACTTTTCACTGAACTTTTATGCAACAAACAAATGTTCTGGTTGTGCACTTGATATGCCCAAAAGACAGGTCAACCTTAAAAACAACGAAAAAAACTTTATTAAAAATCAATTTTATGATAGATTGTGGTGGTGGGTGTGTATGTGTGTGAGACATTTTATAAATTAATATTAAATTATTAGAGGGTCAAAAAAAGAATAGAATAGAACAGAACAGAACAGAACATAGCACAGCAAGCAGCATATCTTCGCATACTACATTATGCTTCAACATTAAAGATAGATAGATAGATAGTTAGTTAGATAGACAAAGTAGTATTAGTTATTACAGTAGTATTTGTTATTGTTGGCTTGTTATTGTTGTTCATGCATGTTGTTAATAAGAGGTTATATGTTGTAGTACAAAGGAATAATAACTTTAAAGTGTAGATTGAGAAGAAGATAGAGAATAAAGAAAGAAAGATGTCAATTTTAGTTGATAACTTCTTTTGGAAGGTATGTACTCTGGTTGGATGACGGAGTATTTTGAAAATAGATCAGTTCAGGTTGGATCTGTTTGATGATGTGTTTATTAATTTTGTCTGTTGGTTGGCTTGCAATTTAGTTCTCTGGTGAAAAGATCGAATGGAAGTCATATAGTAGTAAGCACACGGAGGAAGGTCCACTCACTGGATACTTCTACTTGACAAACTACAGATTTGCATTCAATCCGATGCACTCTAATAGGAAGAAGGAGGCTGTTGAAATCCCGCTTGGTATGATCGCCAAGTTCGAGAGATCGGCCAACAAAAGAGATCAAATAGTAGAGATACATTGCAAAGATGTCCGAGTATTGAAATTCTACTTTGGAAAGACAGACACAGACTTTTTAGACGAAGTTGAAAAGAAATTTCACAACTTGTATCCCTACACAATCGAGAAGGCCTTTGCATTCTTCAATCAAGATAGATATACAGATACAAAAGGATGGAGAATATATGATGCTGTGCAAGTATGGCTGTAACAAGTTAAAAGTCGGTTGAGATAGGTTGTTAACACAGTTATTTTACTGTAAATCACTAGGAATATAAGAGACAAGGCATATCTACAACTTCAAAGATGAGTCAGTGGGTTATAACATATGTAAATTCAGATTATGCATTGTGCGATACATACCCAAAGATATTGGCTGTTCCACACGGTAGCCAGGAGATTTTATCAAAGGTTGCAAACTATAGAACTGGAAGAAGATTGCCAGTGTTGTGCTGGCGACACAGACAGAGAAATTCGGTGATTGTGCGTAGCTCTCAACCAAAAGTTGGTGTTTCAAGTAACAATTGCCCAGAAGATGAAAAAGTTGATTAGTATGATCATGGCCGCAAGTGGCAATCAGAGTCTAACTGTAATCGACGCTCGTCCACATGTCAATGCACTTGCCAATCGTGCAATGGGAGCAGGTTACGAGAATATACATCGCTACAAAAAATACAGTCATCGAATTTGCAGGAATTGGTAATATTCACGAGATGCGTACCAGCTATAGAAAATTTAGAGACGCGATTGCAGATTCAGTCACAGATCAGCTTCACTTCTTTACAAATCTAGAGAACTCCAAGTGGTTCGAGAATATTTTACTTTTGATTGAGTCGGCAGGAAGAATTGTCGAACTGATAGAAGATAATCGATCCGTTTTAATTCATTGCTCCGATGGCTGGGACAGAACAAGTCAGTTGAGCGCTCTCTCAATGTTGTTGCTAGACAGCTACTACCGAACTATCGAGGGATTTGCAGTCTTAATTGAAAAAGAATGGTTGTCATTTGGTCATATGTTCTGGCGTCGTACTCATGGCAAGATTGCTGACGATCGTTCGCCTATTTTTATACAGTTTGTCGATTGTGTTTGGCAGCTTACAAACCAATTCCCACGACATTTCGAATTTAACGGACGTTTGCTGATAGAGATGCTGGATGCATTGCATTCCAACCAGTTTGGAACTTTCTTGTGCGATTCAGAAAAAGAGCGTTCCAGCAAGGCTGCAGGAACCACACCTTCATTTTGGTCATACGTTGAGTCAAATCGAATCATTTTTACCAATCCATTGTTTGTGCAAGACGACAAGGCACTGTATCCAATCAACGACATCAAGCAAATCAAACTATTTGAAGGCTATCACTGTAGATACATGGGAAATCAGACAATGAGCCGATGTGACTCACTCGTAGAGTATTCTCAGCTCAAGGAATCAATAATCAAATCACTCACCGACGAAAAGAAGAAATTGATTGAGGAGAAGGAGATATCAAATCAACGAAATTCAGATCTTCTAGCAGAGTCAGCAAAAGTACACGAAACCATAGATGAATTGAAGAATCAAATTGCCATTAAAACACAGATTTGCGAATCTCGTGAGATGGAAATGTTGAATCTTCGCAAGGAGAAGGATTACCTTTTTAGAAATCATTGAAAAGAATCAATTAGAGAATGGAAGTGTCAATTTTAGCTCATTAACCAATGGTACTGGCGATCTTAAGCACAGCAATGAGTTAAGTTCCATTTTGGACTACAGTATAAAGTCTCTGCAGAACAAGATAACATCTTTGGAATTCAATCAATCGATACTCGACTGTGAGAGTAACAAAACTAAAAAAGAGAATCAAGATCTACTCTCAACAATCAAAGATCTGAAGAACCAGTTGAAGGAACAGGCAGATGAAATCGAAAAGTTAAACAAAATCATAAGTAAGCGCAAAGCCAAGAGTAAAACGCAGAAGCAGCTGCTCGAAGATAAGCAGAAATATGTAGAGGATCAAGAGAAGGTACAGTTGGTTTTAAGAGAACAAAGGGATCAATTGGAATCTCAATTACAAGAGCTAAAGTCAAATAACAACAATGGCAATTGTTGCAACACCAACGGGATAGGCTCGAATCATAATAGTCTTAATAGTGTGAATAGTAATAATAATAGTTTAAATAGTGTGAATAGTGTGAATAATAATGGTAGTCAAGAGGAAATTTATGACCAGAATGGTGTCAGTTCATCCGAGACAACGTCAACAAACGAAGAGTCTGCCAAATCAAATGCGAATATATTTGACTTTTTCATTGGTAAATCAAATAGCGATTCCAAAGGTAAATCATCTTCAAACAAAAAGCAACAACAACAATCAACTGTAAATAATAGTCGAACTTCAAGCAAGCAACAGCAACAACAACAAAAACCAACTAAAGATACTAGTCCAAAGATGAGAATGAGAGGATTTTCGATGGGAGGAAGAGATTTTGTGGATTTCTCAATCAAGAGGCAACGATCAATCAAACCAAGTTTTCAAACTCATCATAATGAGATATCCAGTGCTGAGATCATAGATGACTATACATCGGAGAAGAGGTCAACTCAGCTCGAATCAACTCCTTCTGTAAATAATCAAAAAAGTGGCATTGGATCGCCTACAGTTAATGGCAACAACGGTATGACAGACAACCCTCACTTGGAAATCATCGATAAAGTTTTGACATGCAGTGGATGTTCTTTTTTGAAATTCCAAAGAATGCTCCACATGCCAAGCGTAAGAACGACAAGATTCATTGTGTACGCTGTGAGAAAGAATACCAGGCACTCAAGCAGAGAAATCGTCGTTGTGCCAGCTGTGACCGCCCTTTAGACCATACACCAAAAGTTATTTGTGGTCAACTTTATTGCCCGCCATGCATCACAAAGATTATAGATGGTTTCAATGATCTTGGATTTTAAAGCAAATAAAATATACTCATTTTGTTTATTTAATCATCATAAAACCACTTCAATTGTAAAGCTAATAATGATGATGATGATGATGCTGATGATACTGATGACAGCCTAGGTGTTGTATCTCTCTATTTTTATTCATTTCAATTCATTTTAAAATGAGTTACATGTTCAAATTTGGAATGACTTTTCAGATTCCAACAACCTTTGTGGTTTGGGTCCAGATTGTGGGTGATGTTTTTTTGAAGTAAAAAACTGTTAGGGGGAGTTTTCAAGTTTTTACCAATCATGGTTAATGTTATAATTTTAATTGGAGGTTTTGGAGGGTTGTTGTTATAATTAATATAATTTTAAGGGGTTTGATTTGGTACACTGACCACAATGTGTCATGTTTTGATCTAAATGCAAAGGAAATCATTTGTTTTTTTTAAAGAGAAGAGGTTTATCGATTGATTGTTGTTTTTATCATTAATGATCGAAGTTGAGGAGAGATGCTGATGTGTTGTTACTTGATACTACACGGTGGAATAGTCATACTAATGATCCAAACAGTTGTTGTGCAAAGCCAGGTACTCTCCTAACAAGAAACTCCAACCATTCCAAATTAGTTTCAAAGGGCAAAGTCAAACCAATTGTAGTTAGAGCTTGTATAATGCTTTGATGATTATTGATTGGATCGTCTCCGATTATTCTATTCAAAACAAAAGCTACCAAGAATAATAATCCGTCATCAACAACAGACAAGCATTATCCATTCTTAGAGCAATTCTAACACTTATTATTACTCATTTTAAACAAATCAATCTATCATATGTCCTTCTATCTCTTCTATTATTGATATTAAAAAATATTAGTCTGTACAAACAATCAAACAAAAAATAAGATAATTAGATAGCAAATTGGTGTCATTATTCGAATAAGGATAAAAGTTTAAAGTAAGTGTTTGTTTTCGTCCATGTGATTCATCATTTCAGATCCTCCCACTTAACCTCGCCTCTAAGTTTTTGATCTAATCACTTGTGATATGAGTATCATCTCTTCAACTAATCATTATTAATCATGCCACATGTCATTTTTATTGTACAATAAAATAGATAGATGTGTGGAGTGAATAATGGTGTCATAATCCTATATATGTATGAGTTGTATATGTAGTGTGGGTGGTCAGGTTGAGCAAGATGTGTGTGTTGAGATTTTATGATAAATCTACATATATATAGAAGTGCAAACCTTTAGTGTTATCCCACACCTGATCAGTTCTTGTTATAAAATTTATAATCAATTTTATATTTCACATATACCCAGACACACATTTCAATCAATAAACACACAGCACTCACTCTCTCTGCTTGTTTGTTCTTCAACAAACCTAAATCAATCAATCTGTCTATCAATCTATTAGCCAATATTATTATTATTGGTGAAACCATCCAATATTTATATACCCATATATATTATATCTAGTTTTAGAAGCTAAGCAAGATGATCACTATCACCCACTAAGGGCAAATTGTACTGTTTAAATAATTTCATCCTAATTCGATCAAAGCAGAATACATGTATACTTTTAATCCTAATGAATGGAACACTCACACCCATTACTGTACTACCTTTCTTATAAAGTAAAGTAGAGTAAAGTATAGTAGAGCAGAGTGATATAATTATATCGTATTAGAAGAAGTATAGTAGAGTACAACACAACAACACAACACAACATAGATAGATAGATAGACTAGTCTTATCTGTCAGCTCAGCTCAGCTCAGCTTCCAATCAATATTAATTAAATTTGTACAAATTCTATCCTCATCAACATCATCAACATCATATATATGTAATTATTATTTATATCTTACTCTCGAGAGATAGATTATTTTGAATTGGTTTGTTTTTGGTTAATTATAAATAAACTATCAAATTGATCCAAATTAATTTAAGAAATAGAAAGCCAACAATAAATCAATCAATCAATCAATCAATCAATCAAATAAAAACAATTCAATTTAACAATCTTATTCTAATTCATTATACTATTTATATTCATACTAAATAGTACTACTTAGATTAACTTCATTCATTCATTCATTCGATCATAACATTAATGACTGTTGTGTTTGTCAGATTCTAATTTATTATTTTAGTAACAATATATTTATTTCCACTCCATTCCATCCAAACTATATTATATTATATATAATAATTATAGTATTTGGTTTGTTTGGAGTTTGCTAGGATTGATTGGCTGTATTTATTTTTACTTACTGAATCAAACTTCACCCCCAGATAGTTGTTCTTACTTAATTATATTCAATAACGATATACTTATTCATATATACGAATTAACATTATACTCATTAATAATTAATAGTATATTATATCCCAATTTAATAGTATTGTTAATAATTTATCAATCTTTGTCATCAATTTCATTATTTTCCAGTTTCTTATTCAAATTTCCATTTGATCTTATAAATAACTTTGTATTTTATTATAAACAAACAAAAATATATTATAACAATATATATATTTATATATATATTGCACGATAACTATATAAATAACATACAGACATACATATAAATAAATAGATAGATAAATATTTATTTCAAATTTTCATTATATATTAACATTGAAATCATATATAATTTAGAAACAAAATATAAATATATATTATTCATATAATAAAAAATGAGTCTTAATTCATTTAGAGGACTCATTGAAAGATGCTTGTATCTTTCTTTGGTAATGGTTGCCATATGTATGGTGGTCAGCGTCAATAATTTTATAAAAGGGAATAGTCGTGTTAATGAAAATGCGTTCCAAGTTGGAGTCGAAAAGTTTAGTGACCGATCACTGTTGTCCTATTTCAATCTGGAAAGTGTAGGACTCAAGTATAGACGTGAAAAGCCTAAATCTGGAAATTTAATACTTTTGAAAAATGGAGTAATCGATCCTGCTGAGAGACCCTCCGTATCAAGCTTGACTGGAAACAGTCCTCGTTCCTCCATTAAATTGCAGCGCGCCAAGTCTTTGCTGGTAGAAGACAATAGTCTGCACAACTATATCGAGCAATTCCAAAGCTATATAGTTCATATGCCCAAGAAGATCGACTTTGAGCAGCGCACCAAGCTGGAGAACTTCCTTGTTGAAACACAGCCAACGGCCCCTGCTGGACTTGTCACCTCGTATCATTCACACATCGTTTCATATATACCTACCGATTCATTCCTGGTATTCATGTCCACGAGCAAGCACACAGACTCGATGCAAACGACTGGGTTTCATGGGTTGGAAAGCTAGATGCCCAACACAAGATTTATTTGCAACATTTAAATTCAGACACAAGAGAACCATTTGAAAAAGTAGTTATTGGACTGACTTTCAATTTGTTGGACAGTGAGATGTCAGACTTGCTCAGTCGTTGGACCAGTGCAATCACTGGACTGATAGGTGTTAACACTAGAGTTTTCTCTTGCTTCAGATTCGTCAAAACGTGTAATTGTTTCTCTTGAATGTATTAAGGAAGGTTGTAATATTTTAAAGGCTGAGAGATTATCTTACAATTGGATAGGAGAGCAACTGGAAACACATGTCATCGAGAAGCTTGGACGTATCAAATTTGCTAATAGATTTGCGCCACCTGTCATGTTTGCCACATCGAATGGACCAAATCTTCCGATAGACGATCATACTAAAATTCCAATTGCCGGTGATGATCAAATTATTGGTATCGCTGACACTGGTCTTGATATGTCTCACTGTTTCTTTAGTGATCCAAAGGTACCGACACCCTTCAACACTGTAAACAAGGCACACAGAAAAGTTGTTTCCTATTTCTTCGACTCTTCCAAGGGCGACAATCAAGATACCGTAGAAGGCCATGGAACACATGTTGTAAGTATCTATTTGATTTCATTGCATTACAATCTTCTAATATTTTTACAGTCTGGATCAGCAGCAGGAATGACAATAGACGCAAGCCAACCAATTGCTCAATATCGTGGAACAGCTTATAATGCCAAAATAGCTTTTGTCGATATATCTATAAACGGAAGTGAACCAGACCCTGGTGACTTGATATCGATGTACAAATTGGTATACGATGCTGGTGCTAGAGTCCATGGAGATTCATGGGGATCCCACTCGACTACAGGTTGGGACAGTCTTTACGGTCTACCATCACAACAGATTGACCAGTTTGTCTGGGATCATCCCGATATGCTTATTGTAAGAGCTGCAGGTAATGATGGAAAAGAAGCATATTCCTCGCTGCTTACACAAGCAGTGGCTAAAAACTGTCTCACAGTCGGTGCACAAACCAGCTCCGTAGACAGCTTCAAGCAATCTATCGACTTCATAGATATAGACAGTCGAACACAGTCATTTAAATCAACTGCTTGTTTAATAGACCCAACCACTTGTTCATTTACTTCCAGCGACTGCTGTACCAAACAACAAACAGTTCCAATCTTTAGCCAATGTTTGCAATCCTGCTGTAGTTCAACAAATGAAAAATCAATCCAGTATCACAAGTACCTTCAATCAGAATAATATTGCCCCTTTCTCGTCTAAAGGTCCCACTCACGACGCTCGTGTCAAACCAGATGTAGTGGCTCCAGGCTATTTTATTGTTTCCGCCAATTCAAACGGTCCTAATACCACTGATCAATGTGGTCCTGGTGGTCTACAGACTACCAACTCACTTTTGGCACTTGAGGGTACTTCAATGGCCACACCCCATGTAGCAGGAGCAGCAGCTTTACTGCGTCAATATCTCGTACAAGGCTATTTCCCAAGCGGTGTAGCTAGTGCCTCCAACTCAATAAATCCTAGTGCCTCGCTCTTGAAAGCAATCATTATCAACTCTGCCGAGCAATTGAATGGCACTTTGCAGACATCAGATGGCAAAACACCAAAAATCCCTGTAAATCCTCCTTTCCCGGTGCATCCTATGTCAGCGGTTGGGGTGCAGTTAAGCTTGGTAATTTCTTCAATTTCCAGAATGGTGCATCGTCAGCTTCTGGTGGAAACACTACACAATACTTTATTGGTGGACTCGACAATAACAATCCAGTCTGGAAAGAACAAGTCTTTGTCCAAAACAACACATACAATGCATCTTACTGTGTTAAATACACCGATCAAAGTGGAATTCCCAACTCTGGATCGATTAAAGCAACTTTGGTGTGGTCCGATTTCCCAGCTTTCCAAGGAGCTGTATTCGATTTGGTCAACGATCTCGATCTTGAACTGATCGTCGATTCAAACTACACACTAGGCAACCAGCAGCCATCTTCTACTGGTGGACCCTCTCCATACGATAGAAGAAACAATGTCGAGCAGATTACATCGCCTGCTAACGACGGTGTGATTTACAAATTCAGGGTTCTGAGTACGACTCTAGTCACAAAGCAGCAAACTTATTCAATTGTCATTAGTGGAACAGGACCTGGAAAATTTGAATGGGCCGATAAATGCCCAGAGTGCGGCTCATCCGACCAGTTGGTGTGTCTTGTCCCGAATGGTGTCGGATTGAAGAAGTGCTCTAAATCATTGATGTGGGGACCATGTATTGTTAGCTCTTGTAATTCCGGTTATAGTTTCAATTCCCTCACCGGAGAGTGCTCAGCTTTTTTAAACTACAACTACATTGTTATCATCGTTGCAGGTGCCACAATGGCCCTACTTCTCTTTATTGTTGCCCTTATCAAGTATAAGGAGTATAGAGATAAGAAGAAATATGGTATCGATGCAAAGAATAGTCTTGGATTGTCGATTACCCCAAAGCCAAAAGATGCCAAAGTAACTATTCCAGAGCTCTATTCATTCGTCCACCCATTTATCTTGCGTCTCGTATTTGCCGCTGGTTGTTCGCTCGTTGCAACAGCAGCCAACATTCTTCAGCCATACTACATCGGTATCATTATCCAAGACATTCCAACCACCAAATCGATCACCGATCTTACAACTCAGTTTCATCGTAATCTTTTTGCTTGCATTCATAGAATTCCTATTCACAACCATCTCTTCGTGGGTATCTGGTATCGTAAGTGAGCTTATGATTATGAGCATTCAAGGTGTAAGTACAAACCTATCAACTAAGCATTGAGAGCTATTCTAACACTTGTTACCCATAGAAAATATTCAGAGCAATCATGGCGCAGGACATGGGATTCTTCCACAAGAATAATACACCAACCTTGATCAATGTTTTGATTGTAGATGCACCCATGCTTAGATCTTCAGTTGCTGGAATTTTGATGACATTCGCCACAAGTACCTGCAAGTTTGTGGGTAGTTTGGTGTTCTTATTTACTATCTCATGGAAGTTGTCACTTGCTTTCTTTGCAACTGTCCAGTGCTGGTTATCGTTACCAAAGTACAGTCTTCATTCACAAAGAAACTGACACGTCTGCTCCTATTCAACAACAGTAAGGCATCTCAATGTGCATCTGAAGCCATGGTGAATATCCAAGTGGTTACAACCTACTGCAAACAAGAACGTGAAATAGAACGCTACCTTGAGCACTTGCAAAATGTATTTGCCACAGCCAGACGTCTTATTATCACCAACACCTTTGCTTCATCCATCAAATGGCTCATGGTAGAATCTCTTGCATTCACTGTTCTCTACTATGGTGCCTATCTTTCAATCAGTGGAGAATTCTCAGTGGGTCTTCTTATCTCCTTCTCCCTCTATGTAGGTTATGTAGTAGACTCATCATCATCGCTCTTTGGTATCTATGTCAGCTATGTTCAATCACTTGCATCGGCACATCGTGTATTCCTTATCCTCAGATCTGCACCAAGAAAGAGAACTACTCTTGAAGAGGAGCTAGCTGAAAAAGAAGCACTCAAAGCACTACAAGGAAACACTGATAAAGACAACGACAAAAACAATGATAAGGACAACGACGACAGTAATAATAACAACAATAACAATGACAAAGACAGCAATTCAATAAGTGTAACAGATCCAAATAACAACAATGATATGGAAAGCACCGCAAATATTGTTGGTGATTCACCAGCAGGTGTTGAATCAGATAACAACAACAATAATAATAATGAGTCAAAGAAGGAAAAGAAGAGAGCAAAGAAAGAAGAAAAGAAGAAACAAGATGCTTTCATGTCACAAAATGGTATCTCTGTGTGCGAAATGACAACTCTACCATCTACATTTGTAGACCTAGATGATGTTAAAGGTGAAATTGAATTCAAGAATGTCTCATTCAAGTATCCTACTAGACCCGATATTGAGGTACTCCACAATATCTCGTTGAAGTTGGAGACTGGAAAATGCTATGGTCTGGTCGGTCCATCCGGTTCTGGAAAGTCGACTTGTCTCGAATTGATGGCTAAATTCTACCAACTCAAAGAAGGTTCAATTATCCTGGATGGTGTCGATATCACTAAGATCCGTCCATCTAATCTTCGTTCGTTTGTCACTATCGTACACCAACAGCCATACCTCTTTGACAAGACCATTTCCCAAAACATCGGATATGCTCTTGACAATCCTAGCAATGAGGAGATTATAGAAGCCGCCAAGATGGCCAATGCACACGACTTCATCATGGAGTTGCCCAACCAGTATGAGACCCAACTTGGTCAGGCTGGTAACCAGCTCTCTGGAGGTCAAAAGAAGAGAATTGCAGTGGCCAGAGCAATCTGTTCGAAGCGTAAGATCATGTTGCTCGACGAAATCACTGCCGAACTCGACCCAGAGAGTGAAGAAGCAATCACCAACTCCATCAAGAAGCTTACCCATGGACATACTGTGGTGATGGTTGCTCACAAGATTGCCGCTGTCAAAGACTGCGACAAGATCTTCGTACTGGAAAAGGGTCACCTCGTAGAAGAAGGAACACACAACGAGCTCATTGACAAGAGAGGTAGATACTTCAAGATGTTCTCCAACAGATTAGAAGAAGACGAAGATCTACCACTATCCACATCTTAATACAATATAAAACTAAATAAACATATATTTATATAATACAATATTCCAATTACACTTTGAACAGTTAGACTTTGCAATTTGATTGATTCCGATTCAAATTCAAATAAACAAACATCTGCTGATTGTTTCCTTGCTTGTTTGGTTCTATCTATCTAGTAATACTATTTGTTTGTTTATATATTTTAATTTAAAGGATAATTGTAAACATTTGGTTTACTCTCTGAATTGACGACGGATTTCAAATTCCTTCTCGACTTGTTGCATGACACCCTCAACTTGATCGGTGTAAGCCTTATCTTTCTCTAAATCTGACCATAAGTTCTCTGTGAGATCGTGTAATCATATTAGTATGCTGCTGTGTCGTTCTAATCTTTTTTTGTAGATAAACAAGACATACCTGGCAAGTAAATCTTCTTAACATTGCAATCGAAAGCAATTGCCTTTCTTCTGTCTCTCTCGATGAGGACTTGTGGTGGCAATCTGTTCAAAGCTTCCTTCATAACTGGGGTCTCATTGTAGAGATCGGCATAGTATAATCCTATATTTAATATTAAATATTGAAATATAAATGTCAATTACTGTTCATGAGTTATTATTATTACTACAATAACATAAGATATAGATCTGATCTAACTAATCCAATGCCATTATATTGTTTTTATCTCTTAACATCCTATCATCAAGTATTTCCATCTATAGATCTGTAGACGATATATATCTTGATCGATAATACACTATCAGGATCTGAATCTGCAAACATTCTTTACTAAGTAAAACTATAATTGCTTCAACTCTCTATATCTAGAGTATCCTGTTTGGTTCAGTTGAGCTGTATCGATTTTGTAAACCACGATGATTGTTCAAAGAAATGATGTACAAATTGTATCGATCGATCTATATCTGTTGATTTTGCTATACATTGTAGAAGCATACCAATCTTTCTGTACTCTAACCATGAGTTCTGAAGTCTCTTAACGACAGTTTCAGGGAGGAATTTAACGAATGACATAATTAATTATTTGTAATATAAATATGATTATTTAGAATAATAATGATCAATTGATGATGATTTTTTACCAAATTTTTGTTGTTTTTTTGATTTAATTTTTTTTTTCATACAAGCAAGAAAAATTCAAAAAATCAAGAACTTCGTAAATTCATACTTTGCGTATTCGCTGCCTCTAAATTATGATTTTATTTGCAAAGTTAAAATGATTCTAGTTTTCAGATTTATTTAAATTCTGTAATTTGTTTCTCATTCTGGCATTCTCTCGCTTAAAGTACATTCTTCTCTTGATTGCCATGGTTGTACTTATTGCAGCTGCAATCAGCGCAACAGCAACAACTACTACAATAGTTGCAATTTTCCATGGTTCAAATTTAGATTTGGAACCACATTTCGAAGGGGAGCTATTGGTCCTTGTGGTGAGAAGCACTGAGAAATCTGGATCGATACTGCATTCTTTACAGTTTGGAAGTTCAATTCCAATAGTAACAGAATCTGTGGTACGGTTTACTATTTCATTTTTGATAAAGGTTGGACGTGAGTCTACCATGGCATATGGCAGGAATCTACCAAAAAAACGATACTTTATCAATTGAAAATGTTATGTATTTCAAGTTTGATGTGTTGTCATTTGAAGAAATATCAAGTTCCTGGCATTTGCTATCGAAAACTGCAGTTGACTCCAATAGAACTCTAATTCTGTTTAGTGGACCAACATAATCCCAATTATTGATATTTATCACTAATTTCAAGCTGTTGGAAGGATAGGTAGTGGTTTGGCTTGCAAATTCAACCGTTCTTATAACTGTAGAGTGTTCAATAATGGCTTGAACATATGTTGTATTCACCAATTGAGATGTCTTTGCAAGGAAATTTGAGCTAGTCAGAGTACCGTTGACACTTGTAGAGTTTAAATCCCAATCACGAGTTGGAATTTCTTTAATAACCTCACCTAAATCATTTAATTCCTGGACAGAAATAATGTTGAAGGAAAACTTAGGACCATTGTTTATAACTATAGTTGGTGAAGGTGCAGTTGTATTCGGTGTAACTATAATGTCTGGATTTAATTGATATTCACAGTAGTAGCCACCATATCCTTCTAAGCAATGACAGAATCCACCAGTACAAACTCCATGCTGTCCACAGTTTAGATTTCCACAATCAGTACTACCCATAACGATAGCTTTTTCATTGGAAATATATCCATTGGCATATATATCTACATTAACAAATGTATTCTGAACAAATGTACCAGTAGTAGTACAAATCAAGTGCGTAGAATTTAAAATTACTTCTGTACATTCTGTCGTGTTCGAAATCACAGCACTGACGTTATATGGATTCATACCAAAGTTTCCAACAATAGTCAAGCTACCACCATTAGAAGATAGTGGACTGATCTCAGTAATATGTAAATCTAAATTAATAATTAAGAGTTATTATTACCAGGATGGAAAATGTTGAGATAAAATAATTACTTGCAGCACTGTAAATATTTACAGTAGAAATGGAATCATTCGTGGAAAACAACAATGGATCATCGGTGTAATAGTTTGATATTGTGCACATAATATTTTTTGTAGTTTTAGTTATGATCTGACACAAATTTCCACCCATGGTGATAGATATTGGTGGTATTGGATTGAAGTCACCTAGGAGTGTAACAACTAAATTTCTAGATGGAAAATTCTCTGTTTGAATCAAATTAACCACCACTTTAAACAATCCATTTAGTTTAATCAAAAATAGAAGTAAATTAATAATAATTCTAATTCTTACATTGAGGTCCCCAAAATATTTCAAATGTATATCCATTAAAATTGGAGAAGCTAACATTTCCTATTCCAAAGGGCTGATTTACTTTATACCTATTTATCACCACAATTTAAGTAATTATTATAATAATGAAAGGTGTTTTTAATAATATACTTACTTAAACTGCTTGCTCGGGGTAACAAGAGTTAGACCATTAGATATATCAAAGGCATTTCCATAACCAAGATTATTACCATATATAGTCATTGTATCTTTATAAAAATAACTTTTAATTAAACAAGTTTAATGAATATAATTTCAATGATTAATACTTACTTTGAGAATCCAGATAATATCCCTTTGACTCAATAGATACATCTATAATTAAACAAATAATTAATTAAATATAGATATTATGATGGTAAATAACTTACTGCACTTGAAAGTTGATGGTGGAGATAAACCACCCGGCAAACCGATCCATTTTTCACTCCAATAGCAATAAATGCAATCTGGTACATAGTTATCTGTTAACTTGACTATGTTAATTGAGAGAGTACGAACTAAACATGTAAGCTCTGAGAGAGTAGACGATATATTTTGTGTTCCTTCGATTCTAACACTTAAAGCATTGGTAAAAAGCATATGTCCAGTTGTGTTTGTATTTATTAGAGTTCTAAGTTTGAATTATACGAAAATATTTTAGTAGAATTTAATAAGATTAATCTAGTAATAAAACTTACAAAGAGTACCCTGCTTTAAACCATGAGGGATCAGGAGGATTTGGAACATAGGTATTATTTACATAACTAGAACCAAAAATATTAAAAACTAATTCTCAAACACTATATAAAGTTGATACCTACAGGTTAGAAATACCTATGGTCTTGGTCAATGGAGAAAGTCCATCTTTCAGGATACTAGTATAATTGTATTAGAGTATGTATTGAATGATAATAAATATGATCACTTACACACTTCTTAATAAAGGAAAGGTAGTGAGCTCGGTTGGCGAAATGTTAGAGGAATCACCAGTACTAAGTTCAATGAAATTTAAATATTAGTCGTTGAAGTTTGGAAAAAAATAATTCCGATATATTTACAATTGACTAAGCAAAGGATTGTTTCCTAAGATTAATACTACACTTTTAATATTTCTACAATCAAAGTATTTAAGTTAACAGTTCAATGTTCATATTTATATCGTCATTCCTGGTAAATCGAGAATGAAAACATACATTGTTTTAATAGTATTTGACTCTATATAAATTTTGTTTATTAATACTGGTAGTTCAATGGTTCTTAAATGAATGGATATTAATAAGAAATAATGAATATTCTAACAAAGATAGTTACAGAGATTCTATTAATGGAAATTGTTGATTGTTTATATTCAACCAATTATCAAGTACAATTTTATTCGTAGCAGATATCTCCCTATAGATTGTTTGGAAATCCTTTCATTAGATTAGAATAAAGATATGATCGAAAATATCTTACAATTGAGTAATATTAGGATATAGGGCAGATCCATTAATTTTTAAATAATTTGTATTGAAATCAACTTTGGTGATTAAACAATAGGAGATTGTTGATCGAAGAAGGAAATCTAATGATAAACTAGATAGAGCATAAACATTCAATACATTACTATATGAAATGTAAATAGGATTTTTAATTAATATCAAGATTGTAAGAAAATAGTAATAATATTACTGAAGGATGCTTACAAAGTCTTTATATTAATATTGGATGGAAAGTTGATTGGAAATGATAACCTTAATGAATCTAAAGTGAGGGTTGTAAGGTTTGAGTTGTGTTGAAAATCTATCAAATCAAGTAAGCTCATTGAAGAATTCTTTTCTGGATTTGTAGATTTGATTATGAAGCCTTTTGCATTTGGGAAATAAAGTGAATCTATGATCGATGGCATTCCATTATCCTGTATGACTTTTGCCTCGATTGATCTACACATATGATTTCATCCGATTAATAATGCTTTACTAATTACCTTATATTATCCCTTGAGATTTCTTACATAAATGTTATTGTTTGTATTTCGTTTGTAGTCTGACAAGTTAAATAACTTTCAGTTGTCGATGGACCAGTGATGGCTGAGCAATTGGTTTGAGTCATATCCCAATTTACTTGATACTGAGCTATTAACCATCTGATAGATTCCACTAGAGTAATTTGATTGATTTACGTCAATATTTTTATTATTATAATCTCTATTTGAATAGTTATTACATTCTCGTTGATCAAGTATTGAGCTATTGACATCTTCCAAATTGCAACATAAAAGTAAAAATATATAAATATATAAAAGCTTCATTCTGTCATATGAATGAACATCAAATTGTGTATTAAACAAGATCATCTAAAAATGAGCAGTCCAGGACCTCGCTAAACCTTTCAATGCTTGGTCTTTTCCTTAATCTGTAATAATTTGTAAAAAAACAATGTTGATACATATTTAGATCTTTACAGATTTTTTAAAGAATGGATTCCTAAATAACTGTCAAAACCCAAACAGCTGGATATTTAGGGCACAATTAAACCACCAGGAACAGTGATCAAAAACAAAAAGATTTTGAAACCA
Organism: Heterostelium multicystogenum; assembly: GCA_003667245.1. Taxonomy (NCBI): domain Eukaryota; phylum Evosea; class Eumycetozoa; order Acytosteliales; family Acytosteliaceae; genus Heterostelium; species Heterostelium multicystogenum. The sequence continues at coordinate 66,213 of RCNN01000502.1, forward strand.
ACACCCAAAATCATAAATTACAAAATATTTTTATTAAAATATACAAATAATAAAGGTTTTTCTGGGCAAAACTACTATTATTATGATTACTTATTCACTGCAGAAGCACCCCTGACTCTTGCATTAGATCTATCTCTTATTTGATCAACAAGGGCAGAGTCACTACTTATCCATTGATTCAAATCTAAATAATTCTTCCAGGAATCTAAATGAAGAATAGATGATTAGTATACACAGATTGCCGAATCTGATTTGAATATAGAGGGAAGTAACACTTACTTTGAATATTTGGTAGAAGAGTTATAGACATCTCTTGGATGGCTGCTTCAAGTCTTCCATGGTAGCTGCTTTCGTTATTCAAACTTCTGATGTATGCTAAAAGTGAATCCAGATCACCAGTCTTGATACGTCTCTCTTCGGGTGACTTGAATACACGATCTAATGGTAAGGCAATAGCCATACACTGGGTATAGGTGGGTGGATCTAAAAATGTCAGACTCTTTCCGAGCAATCTTCCAAGTTCGAAATACTGTTCTCGTAGGTTTGTGTCTTCGTAGTTTGAGATATCGTCGATTTGAGTCAACAAGAATCTGATTTTGTCCCAAACCAGAGTACCAACATATTCTTGGTTGGGTCTTCTGTCCTCGCGTTTAAATTGACTGACAATGATTCTGGTAAGCTCTGAAATCGACGGGAAAGACATCTGTTGATCGGATCGCTGTTTAAATATTTTCGTAACCATTTGATCAACTATCTCTGGTCCGTAGAGCTTATACATGACACAAATCTCCAGAATCTGAATCTGTGGCGAAACCAAAGAGATATTCTTGGCTGGCATCATAAACAAAGTGAGGTCACTTGTTGAGTAAAAGAATTGAATGATCTTGATGTTTCCAAGTAGGGTTTCCTGTGAATTCTCTTTCTTTTGATTCGAAACCTGGTGAATCCAAAAATATAGTTTTCTTTTGATATATTATTTCGTCGGGTGTACCAGTTAGATACTCCTCATTGATGAGAATACTTCTGACCAATCCATATTTTGAAATGATGTCGTCATAGCGTCCCAATTGCGCATCGTATCTCGACAGAGTGTAAGGTGTGTCCATATACAAGAATACATGCCCATATCTTGGGTCACTCATTGGCTCTGTAGTTATCTTTTCATTCAACTGATCTCTAGTGAATTTCTTTGTTTTTTCCTATATTGAATTTTGAATATTAGTATCTTTCAAATTGTCAAGTGTAGTTTGTTCATACTCTATCTGACATCTTATCACTGAGTAAAGCAAATTGGTCTTTGGGAATGGTCTCCACCAATGTGAAATGTGTATCTAATTGTCCAATTGCAGATCGCTTCACCTGCATATTAAAGAAATTATTGATAAATGAACTTTTACCAGCAGAAGTAGTACCCAAAACAACAACCAAAAACTTTGGGAATGGTAATTTCTTTGGCAACAAATCCCATTTCTTCATTAATCTCCTAATTAACCAGTAATCTCTTTCAATAACTAAAAAAGTTGAGCTTAATATTAATATTTAACTGGATCTGAATGAAATGAGAAATTGAAATATTTACCAGAATTATATATAAATGTTTGGTCAACTAATGGTTGATCATTTCCTATGATTCCTGCGTTGGCCAAATGTGGTGAAATAGTATTTCCAATAAAATCTGTAAGTGTACTCTGTGGAAGTGTAATGACTCGGTGACTCATAAACTCTCTAGTAGCAGGGTGATTTCTAAAGTAAACAGAGCTAGAAATCTCTTTCATGAAGGAGTCAAGTTGGAAACAACGTTTAACAACTGCAGTTTTGGTCAGTCTTGTTCCAGAATTGAATCATCGATTTATGTGGAAGTGTTGGTACTTTGGCGTGGTGTTGGCTTGATGGAAGGGAAAGCTGTTGATGCAGCCACTCAAATTCCTTGTAGCGACGACGAGTTTTGATATCGGCAATTCCTTTTTCGTCTTTATATTTTCCGACAATCTCGTAGGTAAACATAAGTTTGTCCATCCTCGTTGGCATGACGCGGATCCTTTACTTCGATATCAAAGTATCCAGCCTGGTCAGTGCCATTTGATTCCTCGACCCAAGACATATCACCATTACCACCAACATTGTAACCTTCGGAAATTGAAAAAAAGTCATCTTCCATTGAAGGTTTACTTCTTCGTCCACTGCTACTAGGTTTTCCATTATTTCTTTGAACATTGTTTCCACTATTTCCATTGTTGCCTCCGTTGCTACCACTACTTTCCAAATTTGGATACAATGATTCGTTTGGAGGTGATGAATTTGGTGGTTTAACATTATTTTTGGCCTGTTGCTGTTGTTGCTTTATTTGCTGTTGTTGCTGCTGCTGCTGCTGTTGTTGTTGTTGTCTCATTTGCTGTTGTTGCTGTTCTTGTTGCTGTTGTAATTTTTAGAGCTGCTTGTTGTTCTGCCTGGGCTTGTCTCTGTTTTTGTTGTTGTTTATGCTTTTGGTACAACTGTGGATTTTGTTCATATAATTTCTTTTAGATTGTTGATAGTAAGAGTTGGTCTCTTTGATTTCCTCCGCTGTTGGGAAATAAAATAAGTAATCAAAACCAGCACATGAAACTTTCCAGTTAGTTCTTGGCTTTCGGACATTGCAGTATCTAAATTCCCAGAATATAGAATTAGTATTGGTCTCAAGGAGGAGTAAAGATATCATAAACTTACGATAAATTTGAAGCACATCTAAATAGACATCGGGGAGAGTTTCATCGGCACATTCCCACACAACTCTAAAGTTGGTAATATAAAACATTTCCCATTGTCATTTTGTACATAATATTTTCTTTTTGTGAATACAATTGACTCTCCTTTCATTAGCCATGAATGTCCAACCATCATTGCATTATTTGTACTCGATGTCATTTGCTTTTTCTTTACACCATTGTTGTTTGTTTTTCAAATGGAAATCATCCTCTTCGGAATCACTGCCTCTATCTTGCTGTTTAGCCTGATGGACTGTTCTTCTTTTTGCTTATCTCAACTTCCACCTCATCCTCATCTTCAGGATCGCTGCTTTCATAATGCTGCTGTTGCTGATGTTGTTGATATAATTTATGCTGGGGCACTGTATTTTGCTTATTTGTAATATTCATAGCTTCTGTCGAAATCCACTATCATTTATGTCATCAGTGCTGGCCATCATCATACCAGTGTTAAATATACCCTGTTGTTGCTGGTGGCCACTATTATACTTTTGAGCTGGTGAAGTTACTCTATTACCGCCACTGGTACTCACAGGACTATATTCATATATAGGTGATGTTTTGCCACTGCCAGTATTAGTGGTAGTCGTAGTAGAAGTAGGAAGTAGAGATTGTAGCTGAAGTGGTAGTATTTCCACTACTTCCAACACTACCACTACTATTATTTATATTCAACTTTTGTGGAGTTGGTGAAGCAGTATTCACAGTAGGAGTAGTCCACAAACCCTCTTCCTCCTCAATGGCATCATCGTCATCGTTATAACCTAATTGTGGATTTAACATTCTTTTTTTCTCTTCTCTTTTCAACTATTCTATTCCAAAAGTGAACACTCTAAACTAACCAAGTTCTCTAACTCTCTACCTTAACTTTAAAATTGTATGTATAAATATATATGTTATATTATGATAATAATCAAATAATACAACCAAAACAAAAACAAAAACCAAAACAAACTTATTATTGATAATATTATTGAATATTTAATTAAATTAAATTAAAAAAAATAAAAAGAAAGACAACAAACACCCAAAGGATAAATTAACAATTATTTTTGTTTTTTAAAATTAATTGAATTAGTGTGTATTATATTATAGATTGATTTTCAATGCTACTACTATTATTATTATTATTTTTCGATTCTATCATCAAAATTATTTTATTAACTTTCTTTAACAATCTATACTATCTAATGTTAAATTGGTATAATTATATCATTAATGATTCTAAGATTATATATTTGATAATATAATATAATGATTACAAAATATATTATTTTTATTGTATTATTTTGTTTATTTATATGATTGAATGATCTTTTATATATTTAATATTTTTATTCGTTTTCTTTCTCAATAATATTATAAAATAGTAAATTAGATAGTAATGGGTTTGACAGAAAATAAATAATAATAATTACTCAAAATTTTAAGTTGTTTTTTGTACATTTCATTATTTTTAGTTTTGCAAGAAATTCCTATGAAAAACAAGTATATAAATCAAGCCATATCGGTTAACTTATTATATGGCTTTTAATAACTAACTCATATCATTACAAAAACAAATAATTTAGAAATTCAATTTTAATTTATTTTAAAGGGTCATTTGAGACTTGATTTACCTTTCGATGAAAACGATATAATAACTTTTAAAAAAGTAATGTTATATTATGATTATGATTATTTTATTTGAGGGTTACTTTCACTTTCTTCTTTTTCTTTTTAAAAGAAGTATAATATAGTTGGATAGAAAGATTACGAGTAGAAATCACCTGCTAGATTATCTATAGAGTCTGTTTTACTTTGTTATCATTTAATTTGACCATTCTCTCCCAGTTTCTTCTTTTTGACATTTAATTGAGCCGAATATAAAATGACACAGATTTACCATGCTCGAAATAAATAAAAAGTGTCACATAAAAATATAATTAAGCTCATAGATTATCGTTGTTTGAATAAAAATATCTAATCATGATGGATTTGGAGTGTTTGTTTTAGTGAAGAAAATATCTTTTTTTTGAAACTTTAAAAATATCTGATGATGGACTTTTTCACCTATTTTTTTATTTTATTTTACAACTAAAGTAAGGAAACCTCCCCAAGAAAGTCTTTTACACAATCCAAACCATAAAAGCAGCAGTATTGAATTAGATATTGTTGAATTCAACATTAAGCAAATCAATTACTTTTCTTTCTCTACTAATTTATATCAATCAAACAAACACTGATTAATTAAGTCACAAAGAAAGAAGAAGGAGTCTAACTTACATATCATACCAACTAGCAATCAAATAATAGATAGTAGGTAGGTAGATAGTTTTCATTTCATTAAATACAAAGCAGAAGGAACAGAATCAACTGCCCCACATCAGCGTATAATCAACATATTTGAAAAGTCAAATATATATTATCACTTCGGTCAGGATCACTAAGTTAACAATCAGATCATAGCAAAATAATCAAATTTTAGAAACCACCTTGCCAAAAAAAAACCAATATCCATAAAAAAATCATAGCATACCAACCACAGCATTAACATTATATCTTTTTTGTTTGATTGATCAATCAAAGCCTCACTGCAACTCAAATATTGTTGGCAATAACTTTAACAACAAACAAGCATTACAACAACATAATAAGAATATCTATATTTTTATATATATATATATATATAGAGGTTCAGGAATAGGACAAACATCAAAATAAGACATCAATAGCAAAAGCAACACCAACATCCACATCCTCATCTATAACAATCAATATTGAGATCACCTGACCCGTAAGTTTGTTTGCTAGTTTGTTGGTGGTGATGGTGGTTGCAAACAAACATTGCACAACATATTATTCGTATTTTATATATTTTTTGTTGTTTTTTTTTTTGTTTTTTTTTTTGGTATTTTTGCTGTGTTTGCTTGGACTTATCAAAAATAAATATCATCAACATTAATAATAATAATAACAATAACCAAAAGGAAAAACAATCAACAACATATTTAAGATTCATTAAAAAAACCAACCATATTTTTATTAATATTAGTGTGATCCAAATCAAACCAAATCAACATCACCCTACCACTACTTCTACTTCTACTACTACTCATTCATTATATAAAATCAAAAATAAATTACAACAACATCATCATCATTAACAAAAACAACATCAACATTGTCTTATGTTATCTTATTAAGACATCATCATCATAGACAAAGATAGAGATTAAGATAGGATTCATTGGATCAAAATAATTAATCATATCCAGTCAAATCAATCAAATTGTAATATATAATATTAACATCATCATTTTAGTCAATTTAGTTAAGTTAGATAGACTAGAGTTATTTGTTATTCAGTTAGTTAGTTAGTTTAGTTAGGTGTAGTCTATTGATGGTTATCATTAAAGATTATATACAAAAGACAGATAGTTAGATAAGATAAGAATAGAGATAAAAGTAGAATAAGAAGATAACAAATTAGATATATAGTATAGGAAGTAATAGTAAAAATGTCAAACTTTCTTGGCAAATCATCATCGGGCTCATCGAAATCGACTTCTTCGTTGTTGTCAAAGGTACCAGCGGCACCTTCACCTATTGTAAAGTTACCTCCACCTCCATCGTCACCAACTTTCAACCTCTCCTCCTCGAATACATCCAACTCCTCTGCTCCCTCGCCATCTTCATCATCGCCCGGCAGTCAGCAAGGAAATGTATCACCTTCACCCTCATTCACCAATAACAGCGCCAATATAAATACTTCATCATCCGCATCATCAAGCAATCTAAATAGCAGCAGTTCGCCAGTGCTCAATGGCAGCGGTGGAAGCCACCCAACTGGCAGCAGCCGTCCCAACCTCACAAACTCCAACAGCAACAGCTTCGGTAACAGCAGCAAGCTCGACGAAATCAAGCGCAGCCAACTCACATCGTCAGCCGGATTCAAACCCTCTTACAGATCCAGCACAACACTCGCACAGCTGACATCACAATCGATTCCATCCAACTCTGACAACTCGCCACCCTCCTCTATGTTTTCATCTTCATCCTCACCAACCAACGATTCACTCATCTACCACGACAACGACCAACACTACGATGCCAACACTAAATTTGGAAGTAAGTAGTAGAGTACTCTGGCGCCAGAGCTACGAATCGACTTGGCTCTAACAACACCTTCCTTTTATCATTTATTGTAGATTATATTGTAGATCTTAAAGTTACATCATCAGGTGAGCAAGCTAGATCTGGTCATTCAAGCTCATACCACGACGATACCATGTTTATTTATGGTGGTTTGACAGGTGACTCCACACCAACCAACGACTTTTATTCTTTCAATTTTGTAAGTTAGCAGAACAGATCATGATACATAGAAAGCAGGAAAGAGCGGTAATGATTAAACTCTGATCTAAACACAGCAACAAAATCATGGTCTACTTTAAATAGCGGTCCCTCGCCAAGATCATATCATACCTCTGTAATATACAACAACTCTATGTATGTTTTTGGTGGAGACGGAGGCAATAGCACTGGATTAAAAAATGATTTACATGTTTATAATTTCGGTAAGTTGCAGCCTACTTATGATCGTAGCAGTGGGAACGAGTAGTGTATATTAATCGCTGCTTTTGATTTAGATTACTCAACTGTGGAGTGAGCTTTTCACTGAGGGTCAGAGACCAAGTGCCCGTTTTGGACATTCTGCCGTTGTCGATGGTAATCAAATGCTGAGTATTTGGTGGTGTTTGCTGGATCACAGCTATCGAATGATGTTTACTCACTCAACTTGATACAAAGACTTGGACTCTTTTGGGCCCTGCATCTGCCGGTCAAATCCCATCGGCACGTTCATTCCACACTGCCACACTCCACAAAGGTGTCATGTACGTCATTGGTGGACAGGACTCGGACTACTAGCGCACTTGACGATTTCACTGTTTTTACCATTGCAACTAACACATGGAGACCACTGGCATTGCAGCTGATCCAAGCGGAAACAGCGGTTCCACCTTCACTCATCGTTCACACCACGCTGCTGCACTCTTGCAAGACTCGATCATCGTCACTGGTGGAAACACTGCACGTGCCGTTCAGCCAAACTCTTGACATTTTCGAACTCGACCTCTTCCAAAAACGTTGTTTAGAATTCAAACCAACAATCACGGACAACAGAGATCCAGTCACAGTTTGATCATCAAATCCAACTCCCTCTACATTTTGGGGAGGTTGCAACGATTCAACATTGGATTACTTATCATTGGGCAAGGACGATTTTGAAGACATCAATCAAGAAGATGGTATGTTAAGGCGATTAATATTGTTAAAATGCGCACTACTAACAATCAATCCCATCTCGTCATTTAGATGTTGAGTTGAATAGAATACAAAACATTCCAAAAGCACTGTGGAATCAACTTTGATGAAGAAACATCCAGATATTTTAGAGTACAGAGAAAGAACTCAATTGTTGACAGGTGTCAAGTCCTATGGTCGTACACTAGCACAGCCATCATTTACAGAGAACAAGAATGCAATTTCACATCAGTTTGTACTACAGTTGATTATGGAGTATCTTGAAAGACACACCTCATATCACAAGTCAATCAAGGCTATCGAGGATGAAGCAAGAGTACTTCACTCACCAACCGACACTTCTGAGGCTCGTCTAGTAACTTTGTTGCGTTTGGTTAAGCCTCGTTTAAAGGGAAAGAACGTATTGGATCCAGAGCTTTCAATCTACAAAACAACCGAGCAATTCGACGAAGAAGTTCAAGTTGTAGACAATCTATATCGTCGTATCGAAACAGAGGAGGACATCAACATCTGGGACGACGTTGACCCTCGTAACATCAGAAAGAACGAAGGTACTGGAAATTCATTGTCTATCAAGGCAGGAACTCTCAATAAGCTTGTCCAACATCTCTCACTCGGTGAGAACAACGCATTTGTCAATCATTCCTCTACACTCACCAATCTTTCACAACTGGCGAGAATCTCTTGAAGAAGCTCATCCAGCGTTACAATGGTCCACTCCAATCAAACCCCGATCAACAACGTGTCAAAGATGCCCTTGAGCAAAATAGAAAGAAGGTCACAGATGTCATTAAATATTGGATCGACAAATGTCCATGGGACTTCAAGTCTGGTCCATCCGCTGATAAGCTCGTCGCATCACTCAACAACTTCATTGACGGTCCACTCACCCGAGACGGAAATAGATCAGTTGCCAATCTTAGAAGGAGCATTGGTACAAGTCAGAACCAACGAGTCTGGACAGCAAGTATACAGTACCAGTTCTAATCCACCCGAGCCAAAAGTACCAAAGAACATTTTCTCTCCACAACTCACTTTGGCACATATTGACGATTTAGAAATTGCAAGACAACTAACTCTTATCGAATATAAATTGTTCCGTAATATTCCAGTAAGTTGGCCCATTACACTCTTTACCTTTCCAAATATCTAACTTACCTAACAATTTTTTTTAGCCTCCAGAATTCTAGTTAAAATCACACCATATGGTGAGTTCCAATATTCATCAGCCACCTCACCAAACTTGATTGCCTACTTGAATAGAGGTTCCGATGTTGGCAAGTGGGTTGCCCACACTATCTTATCGTTGGATTCAAAGAAGGCTCGTGTCAAGATGATCGAGAAGTACTTGAAGATTATGGAATCGTTACGTTCACTCAACAACTTCCAAACATTGTATTCTATTTACCAGGGACTGCAACATCCTATGTACAGACTGTGCCTGATCTATTTACACTCAGATCAAAGGAGCTGCTCATGGAGTACGACACACTTTTCTCTAAGAACGACTCCTACAAGAACTACCGAGACACTCTCCAGAAATCAGTGTCACCTTGTATTCCACTCATAACAGTCGTTCAGGAGGATATTAGTTACATCGAAACTCAACAGCCATCTCTCATGGGATTATTAATCAATTTCGTTAAAAGGTATGTACATCAACTTTCGAATAGCAACCATTCAATCATTATATTCACTCTTTTCCACATATTATAGACAAAATCTTTTCAATATTATTTCAAAAGTTGAAGCATACCAACAGACATACTACAATTTACAACCAGTACATCAGATTTCAACATTTGTCAACAAGTTACCAAAGGTATCAGAGACAGAACTTTTAGAGCTTTCAAAGAAAAAGACAAACGATATTTAAATTTGAGATATTATAATTATAATTTGATATTTTGTTGGTGATCACCTTTCCACATGGAAGAGTTCAAAAACAATTGGTCATTCATAAAACCATTTACTATAGTAACACCACAAAATATAATAAAATCAGTAACTTGACTTGATCAGTATCAGTATCGCTACATTTGTAGAAACTAGAGTCTTTGTGAGTATTTGGTATGATTAAAATCCATTATCATCAGGAAATTAATAATACAACAATAATATAAATCTAAGTTGATTAATCTTTGACTAGTTTATTTAATAACCAGAGTTCGATGTGTTGATTGGTGTTTTCATTTATTTAATTACTTGGTATCATTAATTCCAAGATTTTATACAATTAATTATTTGATAAAGGTGAAAATATTATTACTCTCAGTAATCTTCTATTCTTGTTATGAATTAATTTGATTCCAATAATTATTCCAATTGCAAATAGGAACTAAAACAGCTATTTCATTTACCTTTTGAGGAATAAAAAAATAAGTAAGTTCTCAAAACAATTACTAATAGTTGATTTATTCTTTGGTATTACCTTTTTGTTTTGATTAGTAGCAAAAAATATTGGAATTAATGATACTAAGTTCAGATTGGACAACCTGTAGATAATCAAGCACAGATAGAAGAAGCTGGAAATCAAGTAGAACTTAATCAAAATAATATTGCTTCTAATCCATATAAATCCAAAATATGGTAATAGATATGTAAAAATAGTATATATTTATATTATTTTTGATATAATCATTGTTGATTAAAAGAATACAATAATATATGAACATAAGTGACTTAAGACATGTAATGACGGGTATTTATATTTAAATATTTTATCAATTGAAATTACATGATCAAATATTAAACATTTTGGTTAAATTAAATTAAATCAAAAAATAAATAACAATAAATAATTTAACAATCTGAATGAAATCATCATTATCAACCTAATTTAAAAATTGTTATTTCACTATTTTTGGATAACCATCTGCTTATTGTTACTACAAAAATAGATGTAAATGTTATAGTTAAATGTAGAAACAGCAACTTATTAGTAGACAATTACCGTTATCTCTTGAATATCTCAATTGTAGTTGATCAAAGATATACCCTTCGAAGGAGCAGCATTTATTTTAGGATCATTTTTAATAGTAAATTTGAGAATCTTTTCATTTAGATCTAAATAAGAATAGAAAAACCATAGATTTATTTATGGAATATTAATTAAAATATTAAACTTATAAACAAAACATATTGTTGTCTTATTATTAAGAGTTAATTCTTCAGTTTTGGTTGTGAATAATATGAAGAATAAAGATAAAATGGTAGATACTGGAATTGTTAATTTATAAACAACTTCAAATAAATGAACATCATTTTTTCATCTTGTAAAATAATATCCATTCTCTCAAGTTGATTCGATTAAATTGTGTATTCAGATCAAGTAGAATCTATTGAATTTAAAAGAAAATTCAACTGCACATTGGTCTCCACAAATTGAAATGGATCTTCTCTATATAAACCGAAAATAAGACATACAAATGGTAATATAATAGATGGAACTTTCCTCCTTTTATCATATATTTTAACCGGTCAAACTAGAAGATGGTGTCAGAACTTGAGGAATTAATCAAGATAAAAACTATGCTGTCAACAGTACAGGACTTATCATCAAAGATAAATTAATTAAAGTAACTTAGTGCTACCAAAGACCATACATCGTTGTTAATTCTTGTGTTTAACAATTGAAAAATACAAAAATGCATGTTTTTTTTATGAATTTTATTTGTAGTTAATTTAGAACCTTAGAGATCCAATGTAAGGGTTGTTGGTTGTGTTTTTTGAGTTTACAAAAACTTAAAACCAAATAACTCGACTATTGTTAGTTAATATCTTTCAAATATTAAAAAAGAATAATGATTTGAATTATTGTTTCTTTATCAAATATAAATTATATATATATTTATAATATTATTGTTATTTATCTGTAATAATACTTATACTTATACTTTATATTTACTTATAATTATATATATTATATAGATTTCTCTTTATAAACGATGAAATTATCAATATTATTATTGTTTTGTTTCATTTGTTTTATTTGTAAACTTTATAAATTGTCAGAGCAATGTGAATGGTAGGTAAACAACAAACAACATTGTGATATTATTATTATTATAATTTAGAATAAAGTGTATAGTTTTTGTATTGTGTATGAGTACAGTAGATTAGATCAGGGTCATTGAAGAGGAGTTTTTAAATTATTGATTGTAATATATGTATAAAATAAATATTTAGTTTACTAATAAGATATTATCTTAAAATTCAAATCTCTAGTTACAACATATACTTTTTATTTTAAAAAAGAAGTTGTGTGTACGATTGCACCTGGATGTGATTTTAGTAATCCTGATAATTGGTTGAATGTTTCAAAAACAGTGGTCGGTGGAGACGATGACGACGATTATATCATAAACTTGAATACAAAAGCAACGAGTTACATTTTTGTTTCTGATCCTTTGGTGTCGATTGGTAATCTGGACATTAGCGGAAATGTAGCAATGAATGTAGATAGTGCACTATTTACTGCCTCCAATATAACTTTGGACAGAAATTCAACCATATTCTATAATGAAAGTGCGATCAACTATCAGAGTTTGAATGTCACTGACCAATCCGTGCTGACTACATACGGTTCAGTGCTGACCTCAATCGGTCAAACCTATTTTGACAAATCCTCCGAGTTGCAGACGGAACACTCATCTTTCATTCTTCTCAGTGCACGATTTGATTCACAGCTACGACTCGATATCAATTCATCCATGAGTGCAGCTGTACTTGTACTGAACAGCGGAATTGATACTCATTCAAATACCACAGTGACTGCAGTTGCTCTTCTCATTGGTGGAGAAACAGACAACTATATCTCTTATCTCATGTCGGAGTCTGTGAATTTACTCGAGTCAACCAATCTGACTATTGGACAACTCTATGGTGTAAATGCTTCGATCGAACAAGCTGAGAAATCCATTCTTCAAATCAACGAAGTTGGTATGTTCCAATCACATTCTTTCGAGAGCATTGATGCCAAAGATGACACAAAAACAATCATTTCATGCAGTACAAGTAAGCAAATGACAATTTACAGCATAGATTCTCAAGGAAAGTTAACTCTAAATGTGCCAATGGCGGAGGAGGTTTTCTTGTTCAATGTAACAATTAATGAATTAGTTTTGATTGGCAATACATCTATTCGAATCAATGGCGATCTCAAACTAAATGAGCATTCTGAAATTAAGTTAAGACAGTCCCACCATTTTCAACTCCACATTGAGGAGAAAAACTTCGCCACCCATATTTGTCAATGGAACTCTTACACTTGCTGGCGAGTTGGAGGTCGAGATCGACAAGCAGTTGAATGAGAAGATCAACTATACAGAACAATACACTCTTTTCGAAAGCACTCGTGTAATCGTTGGACAATTCAAAGATATCGATGTTGACAACAAAGATTCCGACATGAAGACTATGAGCAATGTAACAGTTTCTCCCAATCGTTTTGTTCTCTATTTCACACCCAAGCCAAAGACCGAGCACATGGAAGGTTGGAAAATTGCACTTATCACAATATCAGTTGTTGGAGTTGTCGTCGGATTTGCAGTGGTTCCATACCTCTACAGAAAGTATAGAGGATACAACACCACCTCCAAGGGCAGTAACAAGAATCCATTTTTCCGTCTCAACTCGAACAAGCTGAAGTTGAACATGAGTACTGAAAGCGTCACCACCGACGACATCCTATTGAATGTCAACGAAAACGATGATGAAGAGTCCGCCGCACTGTAACCACCCTATTTAATATAATATTATTACTACCAATTTGGTTTTGAATAAATAATGATATCATAATATTTTTTTTTGATCAAAGAACCTAGCTATTCTATTTCCTTTTTTAGTTAAATTGTAGACCACGTTATTCAGTTTAGGACATCCACTGAGTCAAACACTGATAAAAAACAGAAAAAATAGATTACTATTAAACACGTTGGACCAATCAACTTTGAGTAGTACTTACCTTAACTTAGAATTGAAGAAATTCGAATATGAGTAGTACTACTAGTAATACTAACAGTAGTAGCAGCAGTAGTACTAATCAGAATAGAACAACACCGGCAACATCGTCGACATCTACATCTTCAACAACTTCATTATCAACAGCTTCAAAACCACAGCAGCAGCAGCAGCAACAGCAACATCAAAAGTTAGCTGCTCCTGCTTCTATTTCAACTTCATCCACTTCATATAAATATAACAAGAAGTTAGGTAGTAGTAGTAGTAGTGTGTCATCTGGAACTAGTAGTACAACTACTACCACTACTTCAACAACACCTACTAAATTCATTAAGAAGACAGACAATCAAAGACAACAACAGAAACAACAACAACAGCAACAGCAACAACATCAACAACAGCAAAGTAATCAAGATGATATTGCAATTCAGCAGAAGTTCCAGGATCTAAGCTTTGTGGATGATTCAGATGTTGTACCTACACCTTTTCGACTGTTGCAGCATCGGTTGCCACGGAATTACAGTCGTCGAACAAGATACTGCCACATAAATCCGGTAGACCATGTGTAGTCGGAGTCATCGGTGACTCGAGCAAGGGAAAGCACCTGTTCATCAACAAACTGGTGAATGACTCTGTTTTCCATACCATAAATCTGCAACCAAACAACAGCTCCAACATCACCCCAGAGGACACTGTCAAGCTCGAAATCTACAACGACACTGCTAAAGACAATGTATACATCAACCTAAACTCGCTTAGAGATACCAAGTTAATGATAAATGCATGGGAGCTACTTGATATAGAGAATTCACAGGTAAGACAACACTAAAGCCAAACACAGGCATTGACATTGACTCGATAACTTACTGAATACAACCTATGAATAGGAGGTGGAGAAATGGCTCGATGAAGCTGACTTTATCTACTTAAAGTACCTTTTATTCATGTTCCACATATGCAATGTAATATTTGTAAGTACAGGTAACCATGATAGATCATTCAAGAGGTCTATCTGACTGGAGCTAACAACCTGCTTACTATACACATGATAATTATAGCTTGTATTTGAGAATCTAACAATAAAGCTAGAGTACTTTAATCTATTCAAGATTTTGAAGCATGTAAAGCAGCAGGCCTCGAACCCTATCAACAATCTGTTGTCCAAGCAAAATATTCCAAGCGACCTACACCCATTTTTGGTACCTGGTAGATGTATCCCGATCCTCCAAGTGTTCTTGGTGAAGGATCTAACGGACAACTACTCCAGAGAGTACCATTTGAAGCTGGAAGATGGTCTTAAGAAACAGATTCTAACAATACTCAGGAGCAACGGTTTATTTACACCATTTAGCTACTTTGCCAACAATGTCAATACTATCAATGCCAGTTCAAAGAAGGACTCTACAAATGCACTCTTCTTCATCGAAATGACAAGACCATTGGTCAGATTGATTCGATTGTATCAAACATATAACACCTCTTCTGGTCCCTCCATTATGAATGCAACTCCTACCTATGCACCCACCACAACCACTTACACACCGACGACAAGTGCTACAGACACCGCAAGCAACAATGAATATCAGCCACAGCAGCAGCCACAACAAGCAGGAATTGGAATTGTCAAACCGCAATCGATTCAAAAGCATTTTAGATTCTTCTCACAGTTGATGAATGTATTTGAGTCCGGACACCACAATATCCCAACTGCCTGCATCAATAGCTTCAAACAATCTATAATGAATCTACAATGT
This sequence comes from Heterostelium multicystogenum, assembly GCA_003667245.1. Lineage (NCBI taxonomy): Eukaryota > Evosea > Eumycetozoa > Acytosteliales > Acytosteliaceae > Heterostelium > Heterostelium multicystogenum. The sequence continues at coordinate 81,979 of RCNN01000502.1, forward strand.
GAGGTAAGTAGATTCAATCTCTTTGATTTTCAATCAATTAATTTAGTAACATCATCATCAGTTTCCTGAATATATCCTGTGGGAGAGAGTAGTCCTCTCATTACAAACTTTCTTTGAACAAAAAGATAATAATGTTCTTGCTAACTTTAAGCAATCACTTGGTGTAGACAGCCAATTCTCTACAAAGTATGCATTGTCAAACTACACTATTCATTATAAAGATTACTAACTCCATATCAATCCATTCGAAAGGAATTGCCAAAACTATTATAAGAGTGCAGTTGATCAGTACTTGGATGGACTACCCGCTATCTATGGAACAAAGGTACACCAGGCTAAGCTGCAAAAGGCAATCAAAACACTAAGCTTCTATGCTGCAGGTCCCTCATTGGACCAGTTTATTGCAAATCTTACAGCAGAATGTGATTCACACTGGAAAAAGGGCAGAAAGCTATGCGAGGCAGAGTCGATCACAGGAAGACTGTGCACCCACAAAACACATCCACTTCCACCCAAAGCAGGCTCAGCACAAAATCAAATTGATCCAGAAGCCAAGCCCCACCATTCGGGATTCCGTACACTCGGCTCATGCAACTGTGGAAAGTCGATTAAGCTACGTGAAGATATATTCGACCTGGATTATGGAAACTTTGAGTTCTTCCTACAGGAGTGTTGCGCTGCCTACCAGAGCATAGAGTTGCCAGTGACAACGATGCATTTAATCCCCGCATCAACAGTTTCAGTGAAGCGACTACAATCCACCAATGTCCCATGGTTTTCGTTGCTACGACATGGAAAGTCTTCGATCTACAATCCCCAAGAGGGTGTGCCTGGTGACGGATACTTTGTCAACAGTGAATCAGTTCTACAAGATTGGGACTTTAAGAGAATCATGAATATTTGGAATAATAACAGTACCGCTGCAGCTGCCAGTAGCTCCACCACCAATCCAGTGAAATGTAAGTAGAAACGTCCAAATCTCTCCTATCGACTCCTATTAATAATCCTCAATATTATAGACGAAGTTGGTAAGCTTTCATTTGAATACCAATGCCCTCTTGGTCATAGATTCTATGAGAAGCGTCGATCCAGAAAGTTCTTCATTGCATCCAACACAAAGAACGAATTCAAGATATTCTACCAAAGACATCTGCTTGAGAGTTGCAATGAGAATGAATGTGACTATTTTGCACAACTAATGAGAGTCGTCATGATTCCAACCATTGATCTCTCATTCCAGCCACTCATTGAAGTAAGTATTACACAACAACGATCAAATATTAATTGTCAACTATATCATATTAATTTCGTTTGGATACACAGATTTCACAATCATCTGATAAATTTGCAAACAAATGGGAATTTACCATGGACACACCTATACCATTAGCAAAAGATCATTTCCACACCCTAAGATTACCGTAAGTTTGGGACAGTGGCTCCAATCATAATCTATACCAATTTACTTACAATTTATCCATATTTTATAAATAATCATTATTTATATCTCAGATATGCCTATGTATTCGATTCAGTCAATTTACTCCGTACCTACAATACTGGATTTCTTAATTTATATCTAACAATTAAATCTTCAACTACAACACCAACTTCATCTTCACCACCACAATAATAATAATTAGCACTTCTTAAGTGTGTAGCAAATCATTGACACTTAGTGCCTCCAACAAAAAACAACCCACTTTCCTTTTTAAATCCATTTAGAAGCCGGTATGAGAGGATGAATGAAACCAACCCATTGCGATATCAATGACAATACAGATTAGATTAATTCTAAAGGGTAGTGGGGAGGGGGTTTGACAATGATAAATATGTCCCTGCCAAATGAATATTCATTGGTTGACCAATAACTAATGATTAGATTATATATTATATACATTGGCATTGGAACAACAAACAAAAACATTCACAACAACAATGAACTTAGTAGCAATAAAATTCAGTGTCTTATTTGCAAAGATTTTTTTAATTTTGAATAAATTTGATTTTTGTTGTATTTTTGCTTAGTTGTGTTGTTTGGATAGTTTGTTTATTCATTATTAATATTAGTGATAGCTATTGTTGAGAAGTCGAGATACAAAGCAAATAGAGAAGAGTATAGCAGAGTATAGCAGTAGTTAATACATAATACAAAGAGAGAGTAGTATCTATTAATAGAATGACGGATAAAATGAATGAAAGTACACCCATATTTCATAACTCAAATGATAGTGTAGAAAATGATGCATCTTCTCCCAGTGCCACTTCGACAACATCAACAACAGATAGTAATAATAATAATAACAATAACAATAATAATAAAGCAAATGGTTTAAATAACAGTGGCATAAGCACTGAATCTTCAATTGAAAGTACTAAACTCAGATTATTATTCGAATAGTATGTAGATCATTTCCATTGATACTGCTTTATCGGTAGCTACTTATGCTAACTTTTAACAAAACTAAACAGTGAGAAACTAAAAGAGATAAATTTGAGAGGATTATATGTAATTCCATCAATCAATTCAATATTTGGTAATAATCTATCTTTATCTATAATCATCACTACCTAAAGAACTAATTAGTTGTTGAAATATACTGAAGAATGGCACAATGTATTATTTATTAGAAATAGAGTATATAGATCCTCAGTAATCAGATTCTTAATTATTATACCTGATGAGTATGAACTACATCATTTAGTCAAATCTGATCGAATTATTCAGGTGTATTAATCATAAAATCTTTGATATCATCGGTACATATAAATACTCTTTAGTTATCCAAATTCATGTCCATCAGTTAAATTCCAAACACCAGTTTTCCACCCTTTGGTTGGTATGGACGGAGAGTTTGAACTTCAACATCATTTCCCAGATTGGAAAGCAGAAAAATATATGATTCCTCACATTCTATGTTATATTAAGAATATATTCCACAATCCTGAAAAGTTTAACTATCCACCATTAAACCCAGAAGCTGCGAAATTGTAAGAAGAAATCAAAGTAGACTTCTGGAGATTCGACTAACACTTTGTCACATTTCATCAACATTATTAAAGATTGGTTGAAGACTATGAAGAATTTTTAAGAAAAGTATCACATTTCGTCAAGTTATCAATACAGAACGTCTATGAGAATCCCCAATTTTCACCGATCGTCTTTACAGAATGGAAAGATAAAACTCAATTTGAAAACACCAAGAACAGCGTACTCAAGAGAGAGACCACTGTATTTGGAAAAGTTAAGAATCTATTCTCAAGATAACAGACAGATAGTGATAAATAGATAGATAGCTAACTTACTAACTACTGCTACCCATTAAATGATAGTAGTGGTGGTAGTCTGGAGATAGTTAGCAATTAGAAACATATAAACAGCAACCAAACTTACAATAATCAGTTCAGTTTCCAAATGAAGGAACCATTTATTTTTCAATTAATGTATCCAACCTTAGAAGCAGTGAATATTTCTTATATTCTTCAGCCAGTGGTTTGATTTGCTTGAGAATAATGTTGTTGACTTCCAGAGTGGTACCACCAATTGACTGAATACTTTTGATGATTTGATCGACATTGTTTTTGGTAGGTCTTCTAATTTCTCGTTTGATTCCAAGTATGATCTTTTCATTGTTGACACTCGACAATGACGGTGTTGTATTAGAAAATAATGTATCTGATGTTGCTGGTGAAATGGAAGTTGGTGAAGGTATTAAATTGTTGGTTGGAATGGATATTGGAACCACAACTGATCTATTGAGAGGTGGTGAAACTTTGCTTTGGAGTATATTTGACGATAACAAAACTGGTGACATATTGTTATTAACATTGTTGTTGTTTTGAGGTAATGCAGATATTGCTGTTGGTGATGTTATTGGTTGTGGTGGCGGTGAGGTTGGTGTAGTTGTGGATTTTGCTAAAGAGGTTGGTAAGTTAACAGCAGTTGATGTTGCTAATGGTGAAGTGGTAGTTGGTACAATATTAGATTGAGGCAATGGTTGTATTGCAGGTACTGCTGGTGGAGGTGACAAAGGCACCACTGGATTTTGAGGGGATAGAGGAGTTGAAGATGCTGGTGTAGGTGTTGCTGCTGATGCCACAGGTGGAGAAACCGGTGCTCCTGGTGTTGGTACCACTGCAACCACTGTCGCTGGTGGAGGAATAGTTGGTTTGGGAGCAATTTTGATTGGTGGTGGAAGCTTTGATAATCTTCTTCTCTTTGGTGGACCCTTTCTTAATGATGCACCTTCAATATCACTATCCTCTGCTTCATCAATTGAGACATCCAATCTTTGTCCTTTATCTTTACGATAGGGATTACCAAAGAGTGGATGGTTCGGCTTCTTGTCTTCATCAATATCACGAAGAGTCTCTCTCTTGTTTATGGTTTCGTGATAGTTACCCATCTGGCTGATTGGGACATGATACTTTGATTCTTCATCATCCTGCTTCTTCTTAAAAAGGTGATGCTTCATTCTATCTAGCTGAGAAAGCAATCCATTCTTTGGAATATCAAATACATTTCGGTGTAGATAGATACCGCTCTGGGTGTTGGAGTTTAAACTATTCTGTTGCTGAATATCCTCAAAAGACTCTGCAACCTCATCATCTGCATCAGGAACTGCTGCGGCTGCCGCATACGAGTCATACCCACTCTCCAATATCTTATGTACACTTCTATTGCTAAACAACATTGATTTACTGCTATTTCCAATCATACTATCCTTGCTCATATTGACTGAAGGTGCAGGTGCAGTATTAGTTGCTGATGACACTGCCATTTTTTGCTGTTTCGGATCAACCTGCTTACTGGTGGACTGCTGTTGTTGTTGCTGTTGCTGCTGAGCAGCAGATTGAGACTTTAATTTCTTTACAAAGTTATTCATATGATTGGTGAATTGTATATCTATATTATCTGGTATTAAGTTTATTGTACAAAATCTCTTCAATGCTGTTGTATTACAGTTGTCAAATGCATTATTAGTAATTTATATGGCTATCTATGTTATTTTAATACATACCATTTCTCATTGGTGTTATATAGTAAGGTGGAATAGAAAGAAGGTAACTTTCAAATTCTTGTTTCCACTTTGGTGATGGTGCAAGCTTGAGATGATTGACCAACTCATCGAGTAGTACCCAGAGTCTAGGATAGTTATATGGAAATACAAATAAGTTAACTGTTTGGCCATTGGAACTTGGTCTTAAATAACCAAAAGGATCACCTTGACCTGAAATCGACTGACTATTAAATACAAATGTCTATAATGCAAAACTGGTCAGAACAAAAGTACCTTCCACATAAAGCTGCCTACTTACTTGGACACAATTTAGCTTATTGGACAGTAGAAATTGTGTTGCAGGGCATGGTTCAACCTCATATTTATCAAATGGGAAATTCTCTGGTATATTTGAATCGCATTCCACGAGCGAATATCTAATTAAAGGATGAGTTGATCTTGATGGCTAAAGTTGAAGTTAGTGGTGAATGTTATTGGATTTGAGGCCAAGCCTGTTGTTGCTGTTGCTGTTGGTTGTTTTTACTTACAAATGTTGTTGAATTTATATCGGGATAGTATGACTCTGGTATGGGCCAGAATCCTTGGGATCCCCTGACAAAGAGCATTTTGTGGGGTGATGAAGCAGGAGGTGGAAATGAGAGTGCTGGATTGGGAATCGGATCGAATGTGACTAAGACTCCACTCGTTAGCTTGGTGATGAGGGATTCGATCTGCGCGATCATCTGCTTCATGTTAGTTGCGATGTGTAGCTTTCCTCCTGTGGCATCACACACTGCTGCGATCGACTCGTTGGTGACCAGTGAGTTAGGCGATGCGATTGTTGGTGGCAGCGGACTCGCCACACCAGAGAACTTCATCAGGATCGAGAAAAAGACGCTGGTCCCATCGATAGGCCTCGCTAGTCAGCTCGGCAAAGGGTATGGTTGAGCGTGGCACCTGGAACTGTTCGACCAGTCCGTTGGTGGTTGTCATGGCGCCACCATCGGTGAGCAGCACGATGACTGCGGGCTCAACAAACCAAGGGTTGCGACCCATGCCATAGTTGTCAATGAGTGTATGTATGCGAAACTGATTGAGCAAGTCGAATGCGCGGCACAGTGAGCCTGGCAGATTCGATAGATCATTGCAGTGCAGATTCTTCAGCTCATTCAGGAATGAATTGAAGTGATCACGCCAGCCGCTCTTGATGGCATGGCTAGACTCCTCAGTGGTGATCAAAAAGAAACGATCACTCCTAATTGAGCTGTCCTTCGAACGAATCTTGATAAAATGCTCGATCGCAGCCTTTGAGCAATCCAACAGTGACATTCCATTTGCTGTCTTTTGGTTCATGGAACCACTTGTATCAACAACAAACGTAATTAGCATTGGTTTCTATTAGATATATTTTACTATTACTATTGAGTTGCTATTTGGTATTAGTTCTTGTGTGTTGTTGTTGTTGTATTGTTTCTAAGTTTGGTTTGTTCTATGTTTGTGTTGTTAGTTACACACAACACACCTATGCAAACCAAAGCAAAGCTAATAAAGCAAACTCAACAAAACTAGTCTAATCTACTAATAAACAACACGCCCTATTTAAGATAATGTAATAACAATAAATTAATAATTAATAAATAATTTACTTTTTTGACTTCAATTTTTAGAAGAAAAACAAATAACATATGACCTCAATTCTTCAAATACCACATATTCAATATCATTAAAAACATAAATCAACCACACCACTATTACCACTACAAGTAATATAAATAACCACTTTAGCCTATCTATCTATCTATCTTGTTTGTACATTCATTACTATGAATGATATTACATCAAATAAAGATGATGAATTATTTATAGATAACTTCAATAGTTTAATTGATATAAAGTACAGAATTCTAAATGGATATAAACCACTTATAAATTGTAGCAATCATATTAGTAATAGTGATATTATTGATAGTAACAATCAAAATAGCATTAATAGTAAGAAGAGAAACAGATCAAATAGTTGTAACAGAAGTGATGTGGAAAAGAAATTAAAATCAAATCAAGATCAACAACCTGTGTATTCACTTATAAAGAGAAGCATTGTAAAGAATAATCTATCAATATTGGATCTCTATGATGAAACATTCAGTCTTTTGTTAGAAAATGATTTAATGTCGTATAACTCTATGGTTATACCTGAAATTGATAGATGCAGTTCAATTAATAGAAACCAGAGCTTCTTAAGCAATTATAACACCGAGAAAAGTCAAAGGAATCAGCAGTCTTTGACAAAAGCATGGCAAAACATAGATTCAATTCTTCAGAGTGGCTATCTTGATAAAAATCTTACAACCTCCACTATGTCAAAGCCATGGATGATAGAACAGCGCTGTCCTTCCATTTTGGAATATCAATTGGTAGGCTCTATCAATGAATGAAAGCTACACCTCATCATCAAGAAATCAACCAAATCGATTCAACTCACTGATAACATCATTTTACCAGATTCCATTACAACCTGAGAATCAAATAACTAGAGTTTAATCTATTGTTTAATGAAGATACCATATGTTATCTCAACGAACTTTATAAAACGGGGTTAATGAATAATTATTCAACTATCCAGTAATATAGCGACTATGAAGCTCTATCGCCAAAGGATTTTACCATCCACTCAGCAGTAGTTCCAGTACCGGTGATAGAGTCAGCTATGATTATCGAAGTTTATTGACCAAATTATATCCCAATAAAATCTAAATCTAAGATATAAAATATATAGCTAATGGAGTATCATCTAAAATGTATTATTAAGGTATTAATACATAGACTTATTGCTATTTGTTCCAAATTATAACTTTTTATTGATATTAATATTCAAAACAATAGAAATAGAATTTTTTATTTTAACTACACTAGGATTAATTAACATTATGTTAAATATATATGTTGATTAATAGGGGTGAAACAATATAGATTGATTGAATTTGAGACACTTAGATCTGAATTGATCCTTCTGTACCATACCCCCATCTCTGACCGACTTGTAAGAGTGGAATACAGTTTTTTCTTTCAATTTTCAAATCTGGGTTGATATAGTTTGCATGTAAAGAATGGCCACATCCGATAAAATGAGTTGGAAGAATGAATTTTGCAACTGTTTTACTTGAGTCTGGTGCTTCAATATCATCTTGGCGAACAATGAAGCAGATGGTTTGAGAACTATCAACTACAAACAAGGTTAACTCCACTGTCGATCCCCATTTAAATCTGTTAGCCAAGACTGAAACATTAGAGAAACCAGGGTATTCATTACTCTCATTTTTAAAAGAGTACAGAGTTGGTGGGGGAAGATCTTTGGTATTTGTAATGAATTTGATGGGATCCGAGATTAAAACTGAAAATTGAAATTTAGACTCATCACACAATAAAAATCTAACCTTAACTTTATCAGATCGACCATATAGTCTTTTGAATTTGATGTTCATGGAGACTATTCCATCAGCTCCTACATTGGAAGAAAAGTTTTCCAAGGAAAAAGCACAGTCTTCACTGTTCACTGGTCTTGCAATGACAATCAACTCTGAAGGAACAGCTTTTCCTTCCACATTTAGGGTGAATTTTCCACATCCGTTCTGAATAATAAACTCTGGAGGTAAGAGACTTGTGATTCTCAAATTTTCTTTTGATTCTTTGTGAACTTTAATTTGTTCATCCTGGGTAGCCAATTTTTTAACCTTCTGTCTTCTGGATTTCTTGGTATTCTCCCTATCCATTGTGGTTTTTCTCTTTTTTCAGTTTGAGAATTAGAAATGTTGCTTGAGGTATCAGGGGATAGCGAGGCCGAATGTGATAGCTCGTTACTTGAAATCCAACCGGTAGGACTTGTTGGATTTGAACTATCACTGGACCAGGACTCTGGAGTTTGTAAACTACCCTCTATTGTATCAATGAATGAAGAGTAATCAACCAGATCTGATGAAACAGGGTTACTAAGGTTAGACTTGCATTCCTCTAGGACATTGGTTTCAACATTGGTTTCAACATTGGTTTCAACATTGGTTGATCCAAAAGGAAAATCCAGGAAATCTAAGAATCTTGGAGAGTAGGTATCAGGAACTTCCATTTTCTAGTTTTAAGGTTATTCCGGTTCGATTGACAAGAAATATTAATTGATAAATTAGTTTTTTTTTAATTAGCAAAAGATACTGATTGATTGATTGAATAATTAATTGATTGAAAATATTGATCATTTATTAATTTAATTTCGTTGATTATTATTTCCATTTACTTTTTCTCCCACCCCCTTGTTCTTAAATTTTTGATTTGATTTAAATACAAAAAACACTATTTCATTCGAAAGTGTGCAACATCAACAACACACCAAAAGATTTATTTGATTGCAATAGTGTCAATCATTCAACAACAGTAATAATTTATTTGGTTTCAATAGTGATTGATGCTGATCATCTTCATTATTGTGTAACACCAGTAATTTATTATTAAACATATTCTTAGGGAATGAAGATCATAATAAATTGGTGTGATAGTGTTATTTACTTAGGTGTTGTATTGGAGAGCACTATATCATGCTATAGGATACTCAACAACAAACATGATTAAATTAAAGGACAAGTTGAATTTATAGCAAACAACGAACAACGCGGGGTAAATTAATTGTGGATGGATGAACTCCAACACACACATTTTTATTCCTATTTTATTAAAAGTACAGAGTAGTGTTAATATATCTGTTACATAAAGTTTACTTGCTCCCAACGTATGTGTATGTATAGGTATTGTATTAAAATATGAAATTTATTGATTGATAAATTTTAGTGAGATATATTTAGTCTGGCCATTGACCTCAATAAAATTACATCAACTTTTCTTTTTTATTTCCATTTGATATTGGTCCATTCCGTTACAACTCCTACGAGCGTTCCATCCCATCAACCTACCCATACTACGTTGCTACTTCTTAATGCTCGTTGGTGTATTTATTTTCAGTATTGTATTCTTATTACACCAAAGTGAGAGTACTTTAAATAAATCAAAATATAATTCCCAAATAACAAGAACAACTTCAACTACAACAACAGCAATAACAGCAACAAGGATGCCCATCCGGCCAATCAATCAACTAGTCAATCACTACAATTGTTAGTACTGATAGCTGACTAGAAGGTGGAATCTTCAAGCTGGCAGCGTAAATACTTCCTTGTCTCTCTTGATTCAAGGGAATATTTATAAGGATGATCAATTGTTAGTTAGATGAAGCGCGTTTCTTTGTGAACTCTTGGCTTCATACAATAATAAGTCGAAAATGGCCTTCCATGGATCCATATCAATGGTGGGGGTTGTTTACTTTTTTTGCCAAGTTTCAACAACTTCTGGCTGTAGATGACCAAAATACACTTCTGGATTTGATGGATATAATCTTCTTCAATGATGTGTCGATTCTAATACATTTTTGAGGTGTGATTTGATTTGCGGTGAAAATTATTTTGTGAACATTACACATGAAACACCTAGATCTGGTGGAATCACCACACCTTCTGGTCAAGCAAACCACAAAACTTAAAAAATCTCACTCTAATACAAAAAACAACCATGACCACTTGAACTGGATATTAAAGCCAAGTCCAAAACAAAATAAAATCAAAAACTCAAAAATCAATTTAAATAAATATCTTTGTTTCGTTAAAAATAAATGTTTATTTTCCCTCACACATTAAAATTGCACTACAACGAAAATCAAGTATAAAAAATTGAACCCTTATTGGTATTTTTTTTTTACTAAAGTTTGCTAGGTTGTAGTTTTTGTATTGTGATAATTATATAATTCAATCAATCAAAACAATCAAACAATCAATCAATCATTAGCAATAACAAATCAGGTAATCATTGATAATAGATTTCAGCAGTAGATCAAAATCAATAATCAGAAAGTTGTAATTATAAATCTCATCATTCAAATAATCAATAATCATCAATAGCTGATTTACAAATAGAAATAAGTAAGAATAGTAATAAGAATAATTGTTAATAAAGTAAGTGTCAGAATATTTATATATAAAAGTTGTAAAATAACAATCTTAAATCATTTGAAAAGATATCGAAATTTAATATCCACTCACTTTACACAAAAATCATTTTAAAATACTACTCTGTTTCTTTTGTCTCTTTGTCTTTGGTTAGTTGTACGCTTGCAGGCAATATCTCTGTCTCAACATTCAATGTATAGATAATATTTAAATTATTATCATAAAACAATAAGAATGAGTGTGATTGTTACTGACTCCAACTCCATACTATACTATTCTACACAAACTCAAATCATGTTATATTTTATTGGTATTTAATACTATGCTTTTCTATGGCAGCTGCTTCCACACTTTGGCGATAAAATTGTAATTAAATTCAATGAAATTCCAGTGCTGTTCCTATATTTTTAGTTTGGCTTAGTGTTATCTGTTGTTATTAACGTTAATTGTTAAATTTGGCTTGTTGATTGTCATTTTATAACACCACTTAAATCAACAGCAGCAGTAATAGCATAGCAGTAGCAACAAAATCAAATAATGGCAGTAACAACATATCATTTCATCTCAATCCTTTACTTTTTTTATTCTACATGGAATTCGATTGATTGAGTAAAAAGAGGAATTTTGGTTATCATAATTACTTTATTTAAAAATATATATCTCCCTTTCATTCACCATTAACACACAGCTATATTATATTATAATGGTAATAATGACACCAATATTGTACAATGTTACTATTATTCAATTTTTATATATTACGATTTAACAAGTATAAATATAATCTTTCATTGTCTATCAAGAACCAAACAGGCAATTATATTGTAATAACAACATCATATGGTGATGTCGAATCAATCACAGATGGATTTTCAATACACAATAGATGTTATACACAAAGAAAGAAATGTTTAATAAAATCCATGGATTCCTAAATGACCAAATCAAATCACGCAGTAATGTGTTTTGCAGTTTTGCAGGAGTGTAGTGGGTGTGATTTAGTTTTGATTGGAATGGGTTGATTGTCGAATCATATGGTATCAAAAAGGAGGGAGAAATATGGATATTATCATCACTATCCACTCATTTATTAAATGGATTAAATGGATTTTATTAAAATCAATTTATAAAAGTTGTTGTTATTGTGTTGTTGTTGTTGTTGGTGTGTGTTTATGGAAGTATGAAAGAAAGCTGAAGGGAAAGAAGTGAAGGAGTAACAGTATTTATACATGTATAAGTATTTGGAAGATATTGTAAAACTGATTATCACCAACAACAAACAAATAAACAACAACAACAATAATAATAATAAATATTAGTATAAATCATTTCCATACTAGATAGTATAGAATAATAATATATCAAGTTAGTTATAATATTATTTTATTGTAATCAATTTGATTTCAATCCAACACTCCACTCCACTCCATAACGAAACATACAGTAGGTAGTAATATTATTCTATATGCATTGATGACAGTCACTCAGTCACACAACACAATTACACACCTACCCTACATAAACATTATCTTACTGGCCTTATTTTACTATATTTTTCAAACGAACAACAACTTACCAAACGAATCAATCAACACAATCCTTCAGTCTCAGGAGCAAAAGCAAAGTGTGTAACAATTTTAACACTTTTGTTCTTACAATTAATATCTATCTTATTTTATTTTAATTTATATCTTGTTTGTTTGATTTGGATAATTCCCCACTAATCTTTGTAAAAGTCAGGTGTATCTTTCATGACTACTTCTACACTATCTACTTTTCCTTTTAATTCAATCTATCCAACACAACACCACTACTACTACATTTGTTGTCTTACTTTTACAACATCACCACCTAACAGTTATGTTGATCCAGTCCAATCCAACCCAAAAGCAACCACTCCACTTTACCATTTTCATTCAATAACATGATCAATCTATCATTCTAATATTTATTGATCAAATTGTCATTCTATATTCACATTTTATTATTTTTCCTTCTCTTTTCTTCCCTTCCCTTTCCTTTCCTTTGCTTTCTATTTCATCTTAATATTAATATGTGTATGTGTATTTGTGGACATTTGTGTATTAAGGGTTCAACACTCTATTGTTGTTATTAGAGTTGTCCTTGATTGTTATTGTGATGATGAGAACACATGAAGTGTGTTGTGTTATCAGTGTAGTGGTTCGTTTAGTGTGGTATGGTTTGGATTCCATCATTATCATAAGCATTTATTGGGTTGACGGGAATTTTGATATTTTTTTTAATTTAATTTTTTATTTTTTGTTATTTATTGTACATATTACACTGATTAGTTGTGTCAGACCAACAACAATAACAACAACACAATCGACTTGTTTCACAGTCCTGATAATTGAATCAAACCACTACTACTACTACTACTACCACAATCTCAGCACCACTACCACTCTACCACTACCACAATCAGCATTATTTCTATTAAACAAATTAGATAGATATTATTGTTATTATAGTTATTTGATCAAATAATTATATCTATCTAAATATATATCATTATTAATAATAAAATAGTAATAATAACAATAGAATAATAAAAATAATTTAATAATAAACTAAAATTATAAAGATCAATATTTATATACTCTTTCTTATATATATTTCACTGCTCATATATTAATTTATCACTTGTATTCTAGGCTTAAGCATATTTTCCCAATCGAATCAAAACAATTACAACTAGATATAGACAAAAAAACAAAGAGAATTAAAGAATCATCCAAATTCAATCAATTCAATTCAAATTTGTTAAGATTTATATAGAAATATAGAAAGATAAACAAATGACTGTATTAGTAGAGAAAAATAATAATCAACAGCAGAATGGTTCAACATCGAGTTCTGCATCGCATCAGAGTTGGAATTAAAGGTTTTTTAAGGTGTTTGGCTGCATTTTCAACAGAGCATAGAGAAATCACTTATAACAAGTCAGAACAATGTCAATGATTTGTATAAAACACTCAATTGTCCTTTGCCACAGTCGCCAGAGCTGAAACAACTCAATCAAATCACAGACAACACCAACATTGGTCCTTCTTACTATACAAATGGTCAGAACAGTCATTCAAAGATCAGAAGCACTTTCCAAACAAATTTCAAATCTACAGACATCCATCAAGAACAACAACACAGCAATATAAATGGCAAATAACAATAGCAGTAGCAGTAACAGTAACACCAGCAATGCAGAAATTAAAGCATACAAATTAGAGATTGAATCATTGAAAAAGAAAATAACAAAACTGCAACAAACTCAACCGACTACCACAACCACCTCAACCACCGCAACACCACAGACATCAACTTCAACAGCAAAACCAGCACCAGCAGAATCAAGCGAATCTAATAGCAACCGATCATCAAAAGATCACAGCAGCGAATCGCTATCGTCGATCAGAGTGAGAACAGATGATATGAGAGACAGCTCCGATTGGGACACCAAGTATCAGACCGAACTGCAGCTGAACTCACTGTTGTCAGAGTTCTTCAAGAATGAAATAGAGATTTCAACAGATCAGCAGACAGACGACGAAATGCTCGAGACACCTAGAGAAGACTCCGTCTTGTCATCGACCTCTCTTCCTCAGCAGCCTTGGCCTCATCAGAGGTCCCTATCACAAACGGACACACGCCTCAATATCGTCAGGCTCGTCACCGATTGTAACACCCCCAACCATTGGTGCCAACGACAAAGACACTCAGCTCGAGCGGATCATTCTCACCGCTGACACACTCTGCTTCATCTACCTCCATCCTCGGAAACTCATCACCATCGTCATCATCCACCAATCTTGCATACGACTCACCATCAAGACAATCAACATCCAACCTTGCAGCAAGCGGCACCAACGCAGCACCCAAAAAGGCATATCTCACCGACTTGCTCGATCAAATCGATCTTGAAAACAACACACCATCCAAAGACAAAAAGAAAGGAAAATTCAAATTCTTTTAAAAATTAGTTATAGGATATTTAAACTAAGCACACACACACAAACAAATCACACACTTGCACTGGCACTAGCACTAGACCCCACTCCAAAGTACTTTGCCCAAATATAGTAATAATAATTACTTATATTATAGTATATGTGTGTGTATATGTGTATGTGTGCGTACCAAAAGTAAAACAATTGTAATTTCGAATTTATATAAAATTAATAAATTTATTTTTATTTGTTTATTTTTTTTTTATTATTAATTGATAATAAAAAAAATAAACTAAACTAAATTAAGACAAAAGACTGTAAAAAAGTTTTATTCATTTAATTTAATGATTCATTTTAATAAATTATACTATTGTACATATATGTATAGTTCTATTTTATCTGGATAATACCTAAAAGGCATCGATATCTTAATTCATTATATTTTTAAAGCTTTTAATATTTTCTTACATCTTATTTTATTGTGATCAGCTCGAATTCAAATAATTTGATCGAAAAAAGCTCTAAAAATGTGTCACCATGAATGGTGTTTTAAAACCTTTTGAGCAAAAGATCTCTCGTTGTTCCGAATCAATGGAATTACAATTCATAAAAAATGGATTTTTTTAAACATTTTTACCTAATACACATTAAATCAAACTTTGATTTATTTTTTATTGTTGTTAATGATTCTTTATTTTTTGTACTGTATTAAAATCAATTTCTTCTACTATAACATTACATACATTCAACAACAACAACAACACTTCTTTATAGATAGAGAGATAAGGAAGAGATAATAGATTATAGATAGATAGATAGTATTTTATATATATATTACTTATACTTTTTGGTGGTGTGATTTAATTAACTATAATTATTATTATTATATTATTTGATCTAATAATAAATCATGGGTCACAAACATTTGGATAAATTGACTGGTTTACTGGGATTGTTGTTTGCAGGTACAATCGCCGGTTTGAATGCTTATGCATTCGAAAACAACACTCCATGGTATGAAGTTGGCTTCACTACAGTTGTAGATTTGATCTTTACATTCACCAGAGGTGGAATGACCAATGCCATGTCGGACGACAACTGGGAGAACTCAAAGACAAAGCAGACTCTTTACATTTCATTTGGTTTTGTAATTGTTTCTTTTGTATTTGTAAGTTGATTATATTATTAAAAGAAAGCAATGATAGTTTCAATGCATTCATCTAATATTCTTAATTCATTTAGGCTGTATTAGTATTTATGATTTGCTTGATTGGATTCTTTAGAAGAATCCACAGAGGTGCCAGAAAATTTGTCCCTCTTTGCCTGTATTATTGTATTCATTTCAAATACCTTTGCTTTATTATTGTTTCTTGATGTATGTTATGATTGGTTCGTTGGATTGACGGAACGTATATTAATTTCTATTTCTCATTTTTAGGATCAACCGTGCATTCTGTGATGATTTGACAAATGGTATCATTTCAAATGTCATTGTCAACGATATAAAGAGTTCAAAGGTATGCACTGACTTCAGAGGCCACTACAGTGGACTGGGATACAATATCTATTGGAAACCAGAAGCAGGTTGGATCTGCGAATTGGTCGCCACCATTATCAGTTTATTCCTCATCATTGTTGGATCCAAGATTTTGCACACAAAGAAGCATGGATATCAAGTCATTAGATAAATCATCTCAAAGCATACTCTACAATACACATTATCAAATATCAACAACATCCACAAATCATATAGTACAACAATCCTAAAACAGATAACAAACCTACAACCACTATTGGCAACAACAAATAATATGACAATAATAATAATAATAATAATGAATGAATGAACAACAATAGCAATAGCAATAACAACACTTAAAATAGATAACTGGATGATTATACAACACAAACAACAAGACAAACAATGACAAATAATGTTGTTTAGGTACAAGTCAAACCTTACTTCTTTCTAAATTAGATATAAAACTAAGGGAACCACTACTACTAAACAACTCACCCCTCTCCTCCCCACATTTTATTAGATACCCACACAATAGCAACATGTATTAATAACAATATATATATTAAATATCAAATTTAAAAGTTGCTAATAAAATACACCTGATTTTTAAGGAAAACAAAAGAACTTCATTTTTAGAATATAATTAGTTGAAAAAAAAAGAGAAACAAAAAATAAAAAAACTGTGTGTGCAAAGTGGTGGGTTAGGATTTTTTCACATTTATTTTATTATTATTAGTTTATACATAAATTGTTTTTGGTTTTGTTTTTGTTTTTGTGTTTTTTGTTTTATTGAATGAATAGAATTAATTGTTTGATTGATAGAGATTAATAAATGTATGCATCAAAAATAAATAGAATCCTAATTTATTAATTATTATCATCATAAAATAAATACCATTCACCACCACTACCACCACACTACCACACTCCACCATACAACATAAAATAACATTAATAATAATAAAAGTTATAATTCAATCTTCAACCATTCTAGCATTATTATCGAATTAATTCTCAAACAACAACAACATTAGCAACACAACAATAATTATAAAACAATATAATACCATACACTATCATTCTCCTCTTCTTTATCATTTTTTATTAAAGTTTTATTTTAATTTACATTTAAATTCAACAACAAGAAGAGAAACAATAATAAAATACTAATAATAAATCATATTAATAAAAACTATTTTAAAAATATCTATTTACAAGACTTAACAATCATTCTCAATCTACATTTAAAATAGCAAAACAACAACAACAACAACAACAACAATAGCTACAAATAATATATACTCGCTTTTACTTTTTATATTGTTTGTTTCTTTTATCTTTATTTAATATACAAGATATACTAATATACAATTTCATTTAAATAGTTTAGATAACGTTCGATTTAGATTATCATTTTAGTTTTATAGTTTTAGTTTGTAAGTTTGGGTTTACAACTAGTCAAAGCAGCTATAGCTTAACATTATCATATCGTATTCGTCAGATATACATAGTTTAGGATAGTTTCAAGAGGAATAATAATTACATAATAATAATATAGAGATGAATAATAACAACAAGATCTTTCAATTTAAACTTGTATTGTTGGGTGAAGCAGCTGTAGGAAAGTCATCCTTGGTACTCAGATTCGTTCGTGGACACTTCTTGGATTATCAAGAAAGTACCATTGGTGGTAAGTTGACAATAATCCTGTTATGATCTGCAGCTCTTTAAATGGTCAACAGGAAATCTTCGATAAGCAAAGTGATGAACAGTTATTAATCATGCATCAAATCAATATATAGCTGCATTCTTGGCACAAACAGTTTGTTTAAATGATACTACAGTTAAATTTGAAATTTGGGATACTGCTGGACAGGAGAGATATCACACTCTTGCACCAATGTACTATCGTGGTGCTCAAGCTGCTATTGTAGTTTATGATATTAGAAGTCAGGATTCATTTGAAAGAGCAATTAAATGGGTTAAAGAATTACAAAGACAAGGAAGTCCAAATATTGTCATTGCATTGGCTGGTAATAAGTTGGATTTGGCAGCTAAGCGTAAAGTAGAAACATCAGTATGTATTATCAGCTCACAAGGTCCTTGCATCACTCATTCAGTCTAAAAAGATCTGCTTTCAACACATATAATTGCGATGTTGTTTATCAATCAAGAGTAGCTCCCTATGGGAGTAACTCAAAACAATTGCCACATCGGCGATATTGTTTTGTACAAAATTTTGATAGTGTTGCAACTGACAAATTTTCACATTATATTTCCATTTAATTTTAAAATTTTTTTTTAGATTTTTTTTCGAACCAGTTTTACTGACCTTCCCTCAATCAAATTTAGGAGGCACAATTGTATGCAGAAGAAAATGGTCTCTTATTTATGGAAACATCCGCAAAGACTGCCCAAAATGTCAATGAACTTTTTGTAGAAATAGGTAATGCACATCAATAACAAAGTCATACATGTACCATTTTATTAACCAATCGACTTTTTACATAACAAAACAGCCAAGAAACTTCCAAAAACACCAAACCCACGTCCTGGATCCGGTAGACTCCCAATAGCTCCAATAGATAATAACCCACAAAAGAAAAAGGCATGCTGCAGCAGTTAATATAATTTATTTGGATCAAACTAAATTAAAACTCATTTTCCTTTTACATACATATACACTCACTTTCAATGTTATTTCAATATTATTGACAGGGTGAGGCAAGACAAAAAAAAGAATTGAAAAATCAAGTTTCCGTTTGTACAATAAAAATTTTGAAGAGAAAAACAAAATTACCAATTATGTTTATGTTGAGCAGAATACACTAGCATGGTGCACAAAGCTTAATTGTTAAAATGATTATATATTAAATTTAATTATATATTTTATTTTTTGGAAAATTGGTTTTGAGGTATAAAGGTTGATTTGATACCTCTTACACCAGTAGTTCCCTTGGTTTTCTTTGTATTGTTTGATTGAGTCTGGAAATCGATATTGAAAAAGTTGGGCTGTGGAACAACGTTTTGTTGTGGTTGTTGGTTTTGGTGTTGATTGTAATCGAATGGAACAAATTGTTGTTGCTGTTGCTGTTGTTGTTGTTGTTGATGTTGGTGTTGTTTTTGTTTTTCTTTGCGTTCAACTTTGTTGATTGAGTTGATTGATGCGATGCCATATTTCTATTTGGTTGATGCATTGACTCCACTTGAGAATTAATAGATTGAATAGGTTGAATGGGTTGCATTGGTTGTTGTTGCTGGGAGGAGGTAGATGAGCCACCATCGGGAATCCAACCAATACCTTTCATAAAGGTAACTGGATCAGCATCAAGTAGATCACCTTTCTTTGGTTTGCTCTGTTCATTCAATTGTGAAATTGCGTTGGCGGGAGTTGAAACAGTTTCTTTTAATTTCTTCTTTTCCTTATTTCTTCTTCTATTTAAATTGGAAAGTTGATAGATTTCTTCCATACTCTTTGGAACTAATAGAGATAATTAAAAAGAATGATATTATTAATAAATTGTTGTTGGTATTTACAAAGTATCATAGTACTTACTATCCTCTTCACCAGAGTCTGATAGATGTGAATCAATTAATTCATTCTCATCCATTTCGTTTGATTTGGTGGATTTGTTTTCATCGTAGTCGTCATCGTCATCATCGGCAAGTGAGTCCACATCCAACATGGTTTGACTTTGGTTTGGTTGATTTCTAAGTTCGGCGACTGGTTTTAAATACTGGAGTAGTTCCAGATGATGGATCAAATGAAGACTTAACCATTGATGCAATCTTTTTGTGTCTCTTGAAATCGGCGTCATCCATATCTTCGTTAGTTTCGAATACCAAACTTTGTGGTAAACTAATATTGGAGTGTAGGTTTTGGTTCGAAGAAGATACGCTTGCGGTTCTTCTTGGAGTAGGCGATAGAAGTGATTGAAGAGGTATTGGCTCTTGGTTGGAAATATCGAGCCAACCTGCTGTTTTGTATAGCTCATGAGTGGATAGTACTGGACTTTGTGAATGTGAACTTGGATAAACGGTATTGGCTGATACCGATGTGAATTGCTCATTTTGATGTTGTTGATAGTGATGGTATTGTTGTAGTTGCTGTAACTGTTGTTGCTGTTGCTGATGGTGATGTTGTTGCTGCTGTAACTGTTGTTGCTGTTGCTGTTGTTGTTGTTGTAATAGTATTTGTTGTTGTAGTAGTTGCTGTTGCTGTTGATGTTGTTGTAACTGTTGTTGGTGAGTTGGTGGAAGATATCTATTTATACCAATTGGATATTGTTTTGATTCATCATTTGATGATACTCTTGATCTAAGAATATCCTGAAGTAATTCGTGTCCATATTGTTTGATATATGGTGGAATTGGGGTGCAGCATTGTAAAAGGTCATTGATGGTTGTTGGTTGTTTCTCAACGATGAGATGCATCATTGAGTTTGGAAGAATATATCTGACGCTCTCGTCGTCTTCTCTGGCGATTTTTTCTCTCCAATTGAACAATAGCTTGAACACCTTTAGTTGTGCAGGACTATAGGTCAATCCATTCTTTTTCAAGTATTCAAGGTGAGAGTTCTCTTCCAATATCTCTTTTTCGTACTTGATCAAGCAGATTTCTTTACTTCTTCTAAGTACCTCTAGAAGGTAGTTGTTTGTGGACTTGCCCTTGAGAACCAACTCGTTTCTCAATCTGTCGTAGATGTAGAGTAGGTAGTGTGTGTCTTCTCTTGCGTATTTGATCATCTCCTCGGGGACTGGACGGATACGCCAGTCGGCAAGCTGGAATTTCTTGTTGGCATCGACACCACAGTAGAAACGAAGCAAGAAAGCAAGTGAGGCAGATGGATACTCAAGAATTCTCGAAGCTTGGCCAGTATCAAACATGTTGACAATGTAGATACCAAAGTCACGTTGCAACCACTTGACGTCACTCTCACTACCATGCAATACCTTTACAATCTTTGGATTGGTGAATGGTACATTGAGCATCTTCAAATGCGATCTAAGAACAAGAGTATCGACAATAAAGTCCTCAGTTCTCGTGGATACTTGCATCAGACAAACGAAACCTTGGAATGAACGATAGTTGTGTGCTTCAAGATCGACTGCAAACTCCTCAACTTGATTGAGCTTTTCGGTGAGTGCGGCCAGCTGATCGACACGGTCCACCCAGGTGTAGGCGGTTTCGTCGAGCCCCTTGTAGAGATTTTCCTTGCACGCTTGGATTTGCTTTGTAAGATATTGTAAATGATTCAGCTCGTACTCATAGGGATGTGGGAACACGATCTTCTCTTGCTCCTTGGTTCTGACAAGCTTTCCATGTACAATCTCCACTCTTGCCTTTTCAAAGATGCTATCCAAAGGAACCATTGCATTAGGTTTCTCTTGGATCTTTGGAAGGAATGGGAAATTTGAATTGTCAATTGGGTCCTCGAATTTCAATTGAGGTCTCTGAATATTGACTCCATAAAACATATTATATTCGTTTGATTTTCCAGTCTATTTTTTCGGTTTATAGAATTTGAAGTTGGATATTAATATCTAAAGCCGGGGAGCAAATCCTGTCATAATTATAAATGACATTACGACAGGACTATTATTTATGAATGTTACGTTACTTTTGAAACTGCTGTGGTTGACGCTAAATAAACATTTGGTTGAATTGCCGATCCTTGTTGATTTTGTTTATCCATTTTATCTGTGTAATTATCCTAAATAAAATAGTAAGAAATAACAATATATGTTTCCATGGATTAATTTTCAGCATTCCAGATTGGTGCATTGATTCATTTCTATAGCACGAAATGTGTATGGTTGTTGTACGTACTACTTTATCAATGATTCCATCGACTACATCTACAATCGATGGGAAGCGTTCAGAGATTTCATCGACATCGTCAACATCGATATTTGAAAAGAGATTATCTTGATTCTTAGGATCTTCGGAATGTACAAAGTTCTGTGTAAGATTCAATAGTCGTTTGCCAAAGTCATTCATTTTGTTCTTAAATGCAGGATAGGTAGAGTAATAGGAATAATCCTCCTCCACTGGAAGTTGATTCGATATCTTGATTGCAGAGATCAAATTGCCATAGAGATTCTTTTGAAAAGATTCCAATGTATCCGATGTAATTAGATTACCGGCGCTGTTACTACTGCTTCTATTACTATTACTACCGCTAGCAAATGAAGAAGATCTACTATTATTAAGCATAACTATATTCCTATCAATATTATCTTTCTTTCTAACTTTATATCTATATCGTAATCGTAATCGTATCGTATCTATCTATCTATATATCTATCAGTCCAATCAATCAAATCAATGCTGTTCTGAGTAGTCCTTTCAATGATGAATGGTGGGGTATGGTGTGCTTGCTCAAGCTTCTTGCGTGTTGTTATTAAAGTACTCTTTTGATATGGGTATGAAATTCGTCGTCGACTATATAATGTGCTATTTGCTTGATTTCGAATATAGAAAATTCCAAAAGCGTAACAACTAAATTTCAAAAGTACTACTTTAACTTTTTTATTTGGTTATAATGATAAATAAATAAAAATATATGTATATATCTAATTTATCTATCTAATTTGTCATGAAAAATGATAGTTACTTTTGGGATGTTTTGGTTTTTTTTTTTTTTTTCAAATTTTTTAACCGTCAATTTTTTGTTAAAATTTTGAAGGTTATGTCATTTAGGAACTTCATAAAATATTATTAATTAGTATTACTATTATTGATTTTTATTATTAGGGCGAAGGTAATTACCCCAATCAAATTGAAATAATAAACGTTCAAATGAAGTAATAATAAAGACCAAGATAAAGAAATCAAGGCAATATATATGGAGGGAAGGACTTGCCTTGGTAGCTTGTGATGATGGGGTTGGTTTGGTATTTTAAATTATATATGTTTATTGGGTGGTTTGTTGTTGTTGTTGGTGGTTTATTTACCTTGTACCTTGACTAATTCAACATCGAAAACGAGGGTGGAGTTGGGTGGAATTCCAGAGACACCTTGGGATCCGTAGGCTAATGGTGCTGGGATGGTGAGACGACGCTTTCCACCAACCTTCATACCTTCGACACCGATGTCCCATCCCTTGATGACTTCACCAACACCGAGCTTGAAAGTGAATGGCTTGACGAGTGAAGAGTCGAATTTCTTTCCGTTAGTCAATTTACCAAGGTATTTGACTGATACCTTTTGTCCTCTGGCGGCTTGGAAACCAGTACCAATAGTGACTTCCTCGATGATCAAACCGTTTGGCAACTTCTTGATGTTTGATTGTGGTTGCTTCTTTGGTTGTTCTACTTGCTCCTTCTTTGGTGAAGCAGCTGGTTGCTCTTTCTTTGGTGCAGCAGCTGGTTGCTCCTTCTTTGGTGCAGCAGCTGGTTGCTCTTTCTTTGGTTGCTCAGCTTGCTTAACCTTCTTCTTGGCAGCTTGTTCGAGTTCCTCTTGCTTTCTCTTTAATTGCTTGGTGATTTCTTCTTCGTCAACCTCTTCTTCTTCTTCCTCTTCTTCTTCCATTTCTTCATCTTCTTCTTCGTCGTCATCTTCAGCGTCGTCATCTTGAGCGTCCATGGTAGAAACGAAATAACCAGCCAAGTGGATTGGTTGACCAGCACCTTGAACTTGAAGGGTGATTTCCTTTCCTTCTTCGAAAATCAAGTCCAATTGAGTGGATTCCAAACCACCGAGTTTCAATGAGCAGAGTGAGTACTCCTTACCATCGTATTTAACAACCAAAACATTACGTTCACTACCAGTGGCGCTGGCAGCCAAGCATGCAGATGTCAAATGAGCATCATATGCTGGTGTGAAACTGATGGCAGTCTTTGAAACTTCGATACCTAGATTATGTAATATAAGATTAAGATTAATATCATCATATAATTAGCAAACTAGCTAGTCAAGATTAGTGCCTGATCGCAGTCAGGTCATCGACGACATACCCCAAAACATCTTTAAACAATAATGTTATAACTTTGTAAAATTCGATATACTGGAGATATTCAAAACAAGCAAACAAAAAAGGTGAATCACTTGGTGGTCACAGATCAATCAAGGAGTCGAGGCGCCCAAATTATAAATAAAATTAAAAATAAAAAAAACCGACAAAAAAGATAATACGAATGAATTTGGAAAAAGAAGGATTTCATGATTGATTTAGTCTCTACAGAAAAAAATATTATTTATATTTTTTGGTTTTATTTTATTTATAATATAATATATGTTCATTTAGCCAACAAGTGATTCGTTGAATTGCGAGGAAATTTGATTGAGCTCGGTTATGAGGTATTGGAAACGGTCTAGGTTGGTCTCACGGAAGGCTGTCTTGGACAGATGCTTGGGGTAGTGTTGCTTGGACTTCTTGTTGACCAAGAGATGCTTTGGAAGATGGCTGGCTGTGGAGTGCTCCATGATGGTGTCGGCCAAGAGGAGTGTGATGTTCTTGTTGTTCTTGAAGGCTTTGATCAGTGGACGAGCAGCTTTCTTGTGGAGATTGGCAATGGCAAGAGTACGAACGGCGGTGTTGCTTTCAACATACTTGCAGATGGCTGGAAGAAGGTCCTCGTGGTAGTTGAGTGAGAGACGTTGGAGACTATCACAGGTTTGGAGTTGCTCAAGGAGTGGCACGATTTCAGCTGGATTGGTGTCTTCGATGGTCAATCTCTTGAGATTGTTCATTGAACGAAGAACTGGAGAGAATTGCTCAAAGCTCAATGGAATGTTTTTTGAGCTTCAATGTTTGGAGCGAACCGGCGAGGAGTTGGAGATCACTGTAGAAGGCAGACTCTGATGAAATGTTGATTGAGGTTTGGTTGTTGTGGATACGAGCAACACCATCAATGGACAATCTGGTCAAGTTTGTGAGGTTGGTGAAGATTGGATCGGACTTTTGTTGCATTGGGTAAAGGTTAACAAGAGTCAAGTCAGTGAGGGTTGGCAACTCGGAGAGACATGGCTTCAAATCAAAGGCACTCTTGAAAAGAACGTCATCGAACAAATAGAGCTTGGTGAGATTTGGAGCTTGGCTGGCAAGACTAAATTTGGTAGATTGTGACTCCTTCAAGTTGTTGGTGGAAATGGAAGTTGGTTTCTTAATTGATTTGATGAGTGTGTTTGGCAAAGTTGAAGTTGAGGAGGTGAGTTGATTTTTATCCTCTTCGGTAGTTGGAGCGGGGGTTGGTTTTTTCAACAAATATGGCTCAAAGTATGTAAGGTTGGCGGCAATGGACAATGAGGAAACATTAGCTGGAATTGGTTGTGGATTTTTAAGATAGATGTTGTCAGAGAGTGCCTTGAAGGAGAAGTGGGTAATGGTTGTGTTACGAGCCAAAAGGTTACCGATCTTGAGAACCAAGACCTTCTTTGGATTGTATGAAGAATAGATACGCAATTTGTTGATTTTAAATTGGAACCAATGGCTTAAGACTGTGGTCCAATGGTAAGTTGACAAGTGTCATTGAAATAAA
Source organism: Heterostelium multicystogenum (assembly GCA_003667245.1). NCBI lineage: Eukaryota > Evosea > Eumycetozoa > Acytosteliales > Acytosteliaceae > Heterostelium > Heterostelium multicystogenum. The sequence continues at coordinate 107,990 of RCNN01000502.1, forward strand.
TGGCATGAGTGGACTTTGGAGTAACTCCTTGTTGTCCTCAACCCATTGGTGAGTAGTGATCTTGTTCTCCTTTGAACTCTCTAAAGAATCAATAGAATTGTTGGATCCAGATTTCTTAAGTTTACCATTGGCTTTGGTGGGGAAGATGACAGTGAATTTTTTGTAATGAGAGGTATTTAAGGTAACCGAAAGATGATGGATCGTAGTGGACCTCTTCAGCCAAAAATCTTTTCAAAGTAACACTGTAGAAAGTAAGTGAATTGGCAGTTGAAAGGAAAGTCAACTGGGTGAGAGAACGATAGACGATAAACTTCAACCAATAGGAGCAAACCAAAGACAAAGACAATGGATTCCATTTTGATTGGTGAGATTTCATGGTAAAAGAGAGATAGCTGATTACCTCTCTTAAAACAACATCTGGAACACCACATTGGTTATGATTAATTCTACCAATATGATTGAATTGGACAATACCGTCCTTGCTATTATTTAATGATGAATGTTTGGATCCCATTGTTAAAAATTGTGATTCGTAAGATAAGATAATATTATATTATATTTAAAAGAGTTTATAGATTTAAATTTAGATTTGAAAAAAACAATTTATTTAATTGGAAATAAATATAAATAAATTGTAATAAATAATAATTATAAAAGATTGAATTTAATTAAATAGTTAATAATAATTATAATTATAATAATAAAGAAGAGATAGAAAATATAGGTTAAATAAAATTATTGTTGTTTTTAAATATAGAAATTTAAAATATTAATATTCGATTGATTGGATAATCTGGATGTTTAGAAAAAATGATATTCGGAATATAATAAATATAAATATACTATATGTATGTATTTTATAAGTATTTATATTTATATATTTAAAAAATGTATGGGGAAAAACAAATAAAAAATAAAGATTTAATTATTTGTGAAAGGAAAAACAATATAAATAAATAAGTTTATTTATATGTATATGTATATAAAGGCTTGGTTGGATTGATTTAATGTGGTTTAAAATAAATGTAGAACAGGTCTTTTGTATTTATAATGAAGCTACTTCCATGGTTGCCAGTTGAAATGGTTTAACACCCATGCACGATACCCTCTGAAAATAGAAATTCATGAACAAAAATCAGTTACTACAGTTTAGTTTGACTACGCTCAGTAAATTCTCATAGAACACGTGATACACTCTGATAAAAATAATGATTATTAGATTCACTCTCAAATTTAGGTGATTCATTTTTATCTCTTCAATCTCGTCCAAAATTAGTGAAAATTAATCAAAATCACAATTGAATCATTTTGCCATCGCAAAATTTTTCAATCTAAACCAATCAACTTGAGCCTTCATGTAAAATCCCCCACAATCACATCAACTATATCTTTACAAAAAATTTTCAGTCAAACAACGATTTAATTTGTATAAAAATTTTTTTCAAAAAAAAAAAAAAACTCGAGTCTCGACTTCATAAAAGGACCTTTGGTGAGTTTAAAGTGTGTTTACTCTCTGGTGAAAGAAATGGACTTTGATATATGGCTTGAGTTCTTGATCTCCTTTTAAAGACACTTTCGTAATTCTCAATGAAATATCAAACATATAATTAAGAACATCAATGAAAAGATAAAACAGATCCCGTTAATGGGCTGAGCTTTTTTATGGAATGCAGAGTATTCATTCATTCCTAGTTTTGTTTTTTTGGGATAGAATTCATTGGGTCAATCCAAAAGATTTGGATACTTTTCTCATTCATGAGTGACATTGAATAACAATTGGATTTGATATATATCATTGTTCAGTTCATATGATTGAATTTGATCGTATCTTTAAATGAGAAAGAGAACATGTCTACTACGACCAAGTGCAAACATAGGCCCAATAAGTTTCTTTTACAAAAGCCGATTGTTTTCTCATCAAATTCACCCACTCAGTTACATATTTTTTTGATCTGGTTTTTCTTTACTTAAAAAGACCATATGATTTTCTATAAAAGTGCAAATCACAACTTTCGGTTAGTTCAATATTTTATTGATATTTTCAAATTGATTTCAGTTGATCATCCATTTGAAAAACTCGTTCGTTTGTTTTATATGATTTGTGAATGAAATAGATTGGATTGTTGACTATTCGTTTGTTTTGCAAATCAAGATCCCAACCATATATATCAATTTATAATAAAATGAAGTGCTTTGATTTATAAGATTTCTATATTAATACATTGATAGTGGATAGCAATCCACGTGGACTTCCAATCAAAACTGCTTCTGATCAGAATATATTATTTTGATACACGAGAAAAATATATAGACAATTCAAGATCCTATATGTAACTAAAACCGAATTGCTTTATGGTCATACTTACATACATGCATAAAACGAAAATAAATCCAAGCCAAACTATGGATGGTGTGCTACCAGCCATTTCCCAGTAATTGACTGATTTCTACTTCTTAGATATAATAGCTGTGTGGATTGATCCAGTTTTTATTATATTTTACACAATGCAATGAATTCGTATTAGTTTGATAGGCTTGACCATTGTCGGATATTTATTATTAGATCATTAAATGGAACGAAATTATAATTAGAGTTGGTCAATTTTAGTTAAATACTGGGATGATTTGATTGGTTGAATACTAAATATGTCATTTCAAATGGATGATTGTTATTGTTTATTTGATCAACCTCCAAATCAAAATATATATTTAAACGAAAGATATTACACCGATTTACAATATTATTTGAGTAATACCTATAAATAGTATATATAGGCTACGCTTGTAGATTGATTTTTTGTATGATATTATATTCTATTATATCTCTATTCTTGATCACATGTACATTTCTATTTTGGGTTCGTAGCACGTAGTACGAAGAAATTCTTCATATTAATCATCGGTTGTAATATCTATTCCTACCGAACCTCTTCACCTCACCAATATAACAATCATGTCGGATACCAAAGTACGAAATCTAATGTGCCTATATGGATTTAAGTCAAACTACATCTTGCAATGCATTTTGTTTTTAACAAGTTAATTTTGGTTTTAAATTTAATTAAGAGAATATCATTTGAATGTATCTATCTGTTCTTTAGAGATGTTGTTAACTTAATCATCTCTCATACACTAACAACAACAAGTTGGTAGTAATAATAATACAATGCATTACATATTATTATTTGACAATTCATGAATTGTAAAAATAAATATTGCAATAGTTTAAAAATTTTAAAATTAGAGTATTTACCACTTGTTTCGTTCGTTTTTATTTAATTTAAATTGTTTTACTTATTTATTTACTTTTGCTTTGGGCTACCTTTATCATATAATAACATAATAACATATAATATAATATAATAAAAGAAAGAAGATGGTAATGATTGATCTGATACAGTTGTATCAACCTACCTAGGGGATGATGATGATAGTTATTAATCATTGAGTATTGTCATTATTTTAGAAAATCAAAGTTATATCTAGATCGGAAGAAGATCATACAAAAGAGGTTAGCACAGATACTAGAAAAACTGCAGCGTAATCTAGATCCTTTGATGCATCCATTCGAGAGACCCCGTGAGTATGTCAGAGCATTGAATGCTGTAAAGTTGGATAAGATATTTGCAAAGCCCTTCGTTGCATCTTTGCACGGTCATACAGATGGTATCTTCACCATGGTCAGACATCCCACCCAAGTCAACTGCTTTGCCTCTGGTTCATGTGACGGTGTCATCAAGCTGTGGAATCTATCAACAATGTAAGTATACTAACATAGTAGTAAAAGATGCTCGACCAGTTTATATAGACAATTGCTCTAACGCACGCTCCAAACAGGAAAGAGAGAACAACCATACAGTCACACGATGGTTTCGTAAGAGGCATTTGCTTTACACCCAATGGAAGAAGTATCATATCGTGTGGTGAGGATCAGACTATAAAGATGTGGAATTTGACATTGCCCGAATACGAGTCGGAGCAAGACGTTGCTTCTATTTTCAAGGGAAAGAGTGCTTTCACTTCGATCGATCATCAGATGAATTCGACTACATTTGCAACATCGAGTGTGGAGGTTGAGATCTGGGATCACAACAGATCCACACCACTTCAGAACCTCTCATGGGGACACGCCTCTGTGACCAAGGTGCGTTTCAACCCAATTGAATATCACTTGCTTTCAGCATGCACAAGCGATCGTGAGATCATCCTCTACGACATTCGTGAGAACACACCAGCTCAAAAGCTGATTACAAAGATGCGTTCCAATGCAACTGCTTGGAATCCACGTGAGGCATACATGATTGCACTCGCCAACGAAGACGAAAACTGCTACCAATACGACATTCGTAACCTCAACAAGGCTGTCTGCGTCTATCGTGACCACGTCGGTTCGGTGCTCGACATTGACTTCTCGCCAACTGGAACAGAGTTTGTAACAGGATCGTACGACAAGACCATTCGTATCTTCCCAGTCGAACAATACAAATCTCGTGAGGTGTACTTCACCAATCGTATGCAGCGTATCTTCTCAGTCCTCTACACAGCAGACACCAAGTTCATCATGTCCGGTAGTGACGACATGAACATTCGTATTTGGAAATCTAAAGCATCAGGATCACTCGGTATAAAATCACACAGAGAGAAAGAGAAGCTAGAATATCAAGATAAACTTAAAGAGAAATTTAAAGAGATTCCAGAGATTAAAACTATTTCACAGTATGTATTCTTTCTTCATGGCTCTGAGATCTGGCACCGATCGGTCAGAGCTCACCTCATAAGATAAGTAAAACAGCTACTAATCAAGAGCACCATTCATTATCTATAGACACAGAAGAGTACCTAAAGCAATTTATAAGAAGAGATATCTAAAGAATGTTATGTTTAACTCACAAGACAGAAAGATAAAGAACGCCGAAATGACAGCATCAAAGAAGAAACCTGTAGAAAAGAAACAATTGCTACAAGAAGCAAATGTTGTGGTACAGAAGTAAAAGTAAACCTACAACGCCAACGAATAAAACCAAAACCATTTTTATTTATATCTATGATTTTAAGATTTGTGTTTTAATATCTTGATTGACCGATTGATTGTTTGTGGGTAGGACTTTGCTAATACTAATTTTGGTAATGATTTCGTGTGTTTTCATGTCAGACTTTTAGTTTTTTTTTTTCTTACTTCTGATCATTAAAGGAAGTCAAAGTCTTTTGATCAGTATAAATCAAATCATTGTAGATATATCATAGATATATACGATGTTTAAAAAGAATAATATTCAATGTATAGTTACTACTGCTTTGAAACAAAGAAGTAGTATTATTGGAAACAGCTATGTAAATGCTAAATATATGTTCAGGGCCAATAGAGGACATCAGTACTTGAGCAATGGTATTAGATTTTATAGTTCAAAGAGAGATTCGGATGAGGAACATAACAGCAAGATACATCAACTCAGTCAGCATATTCTGAAGGAAAAGACTTCAAGTGAGCAACACCAACAAGAAAGACAACAAGAACAACAGAGAAACACATGGAAATCAATCTTAATGAGAAACTCTATTTCTTTTGGTGTATTCGGTATTTTCTCGATTGGTATAGCAGGTAAGTGAATAGTGCCTTTTGAACTACTGCTATAATACACTGAGAGTATGGATATTAATTAATCTTTGGTCAATGATCATTGGCGTGTTACAGCATATTTGGCAGGTGCAGATGATACTGAGATTATGATTAAGCATGCCGATAAGATTATGGATGAAATATCAAACTCCACTGAGTTCTCCATTGTAGAGTCAAAGCTAAAGATTCTTTCAGAATGTTCATCCAGCAACGATACCATCAAAAAGAATCTCTCAACCAAAAAGAACATCAATCAGTTGTTGGACATCATTGAAAAACTCAAACATGGATCTCAATATCTATGCTGTCAAGATTATAGAGAATTCATCGCCATATAGTAAGCAGACAATAGGACTACATTCAATGACCTGCTTTATTAATTGATATTCACCATGATAATAGTTAGTGATTATAGTTTGATACCAAGAATTGTAAAGATGTCGATGCAACAATTCTTACCAGTGTATGTCAGAAAATCTTTGGGTATGGCTATTGCCAAGATTGCTACTCATGAAGATGCAAGAGTAGCACTTGCCAATGCAGGTGCAATCACAGCTTTGGAGCAGCTAAACTCAATCAAATTGATCAAATGTCAGGCATATAGAACTGCACTGTTGGTAATTTCAGATACCTGTGCAGCTAACACAGATGTACTCAGAGTCACAGAGGATGAAATGCTATCGATCAAAACCTATGCCTTGGAAGAGAAAGAAATTCAATCCAGTCGACTACAAAGCACCAAAAGAAAGCTAATTGAGTCAGGATGGTTATTATACTTCCACACTAGCGCAGGTGGATTTGTATGGGGAATTATTGAAAGTTGGAGAAATGTAATTATTAAACCTTAATAATCCAGGGCCTGTTAATCTTACCAAATCACATTCACTTCTAGGAATTACCATTAAGAACAATGCTCAAGAATGGATTTAGAACTTCAGTAGTCACAGCGGCTGTCCCCATCTTTTTCGTTGGAGCAATGACTACACTCTACAACAACTATAGAAAGCAACTCGATACTACCAAGGAGAAGTTCTACTTCTATTTGGCCGGTATCTATTCACTGTACCCATGGTACTATATTTTACCCAAGATCGAAAAGTATGCACCATATTGGATTGGTGGACATGTACTTGGATTCATGTCATTCTTCACATGGCTCGTCTACACTAAAAATGAAAATCTTCAACAGTGATTCACTCATCATTCAAAAAGACAAAGCAGCACCTTCACGTGAAAAAGCTGATCGAGTTGATGAAGAAAGAGAATCATTTATTGACAGGTAATGAAGGTCAAAAGCCAATTCAAGATAATAGCAATAAGAAGAAAATAAACTTTTATCACTTTATTTCTACCTCATAAAAGCTTAAATGAGGTAATATCACAGATATATCTCTATTTTTCCCAATTAACTGGATGAGTTGGTCCTTGGAATATAGCTTTATTTCTTGCTCTAATTTGTCTTTCAAATGGTCCAAAGTAGGAACATGGAATACATCTTTCATTTGGTCGGGAACTGGGAATTCTATTATCAATAAACTATTTGGGAAATTAGATTATAATTAATAGGTATTTATTATATAATATTACCATCTTATATGTATTTTGTTTTAAAGTTTGGTAAATTATCTATTTGAATTTAACTCATTGTAACATTTATAATACTACTTGATAGTTAAAGATTTATCAATTTCAACTCTAAAATTAAGTAACTCCACACCTCCATAAGATAGCTCAGGATTCAAAACTATCATAGACCAATTAACTGGATAGAAATATATCATTGAATAACACATCGTTAATTATTTTGGATTCCCAAGAAAAGCTATGGTGATTGGATCAGATATTCTGGATTCTATTTTAATTTTATAGTTTTTTTATTTCTTTTATTTTATTCAATAAATAAATGATAAGTTGTTGATTATAATATTATAATATAGTTGTAATGATTGTTTATTATTTGTTATGATTATTATTATTATTGTTGTTGTTACTATGTTTTTTGTATCTTTTGTTTTGTCTTTTTTTTGTATCTTTTTTGTTTTTGTCTAGATATCTTAACTTCATCTTCACTATCTTCGTTCATTGATAGATAGATTGATTGGTCATTGTATTGGTTGATAATTTAACTCTATATTTATATGATATAGATTTATAGTTATATAGATAGGAGGTAGATAAGTTGATTTAGAAGAAGAATTTTGATGTGGTTTCTGTTGGGGCAATTGGAACACCGGTTGATGTAACGGGTTGGATCTCTACAAGTTGGAATGAAGGTTTACCCTTTCCTTTACGCATTGATACAGTTCCTATTGGTTTGGTATTTCTGTAGGAGATTTCCTTTCTGATCTTTGGTACCACGACATCGTCCCATTCGATATCACCGCAGCAGTCGTCAACTACATCACGCAAAAAGTTATTCTTACTCTTGTTCACAATGTGTGTGATTTCTATACATAAAGAGAGAATGTGGCCAACATTATGATATTTCTTTGCTGCTTTGATTGGTTGTGGTTGTTCATCTGTTGTTGAGATTATGGTGGTGGTTGAGGTGGTGGTTATTGTTTGTACAAAAAGTATTATCTACATTATTTATATTACTATTACTGCTACTATCTATATTATTACATGTGTTATCAACATCATTTGTTGTTGTTGTGGTTGTTGTTACAGAGAAAGATGACAGTGAACTCATAATTGAATCACCGTCTTCAGTGTTAACAAAGTCATTGAGTGAAAGTTGAGAGACATCTAGATCGACTGGAGTTTCTCCTGAACCACCCTCGTTGACAAATGAGTACAATGAAGTTGCCCACTGTGGGAGATTGGTGGTATTGCTGTTTTGAGTTGAGTTGGTTGGGTCACTACCACTGACTGCGACGGTAATCGATGATTGTTGCTCAACTGATTTGGCATCAGTAATTTCTTGATTGGATACTGCTGTAACTTCGGCACTGCTGCTTGATGATGATTTTTCTTTTTTCTCTCTCTCTCTGCTGCTGCTGCTGCTCTTTTTTTTTTTTCTTCTTTTCTTCTCCATCAGCACCATTTGACTCTCCATTCTCTTTAGCCTCCTTTCTCAAACGACGTTCTTCTCTTCTCTTTCTTCTTTCCTCTTTCTCCTTCTTTTCTAAGAGCTCTTGCCTCTTTCTCCTGTTCAGGTGTCAATGGTACACCAGGAGCAGACTCAGTGGAAGATGATTTCTCCTTGGAGGAATCGGATGATTTCTTTTTGTGCTCTCTGTCTTTCTTTCTTTGCTCTCTGTCTTTGTGCTCCCTGTCTTTATGCTTCTTCTTTTTCTTTTCTTTCTCTCCTGTGGCACTACCGTTGGTATCGGATCCAACTGATGAAACATCGGAGGAAACATCAGAGCCAGTTGAGTCGGTTAGGCTGTCGTGACTTGATGTTGAATTGGTATCAGATTGGGAATCCTGTTGTTGCTTCTCCAATACAGCAGCAACAGTAAGCTGGTGGATCTGGCTTTCTCATAAAGAGTGATTCCAATGCAGTAGTCTTTGGCTTCTCTTCCTCAACTGGGTCTTCTGCAAAAGATACTTTTCTTCTCAACTTTTGTTTCTTTTGTGAACCAGAAAGTGATGAAGTTGACAATGATCCACTGTCCTCTGCTGGAGTGCCATTTTTGATGGATGGCTCGGCTGATGAATCATTATCAGCGAATCTAACAGAACGTGATGAGCTTTTGGACTACTGCAGTTGCTTGGTCAGATGTATCCGATGATTCTTGGACAACGATCTTTGGAGCTTGAATATTTGGTTGCAAAAGTTGGGCAAGTGGAGTCTGTGGTTGGGCGACAGCAGCTGGTTTAGCATTGACATTATTATTGATGTTATTATTATCGCTAAGAATTGAAACTACACGATAGATGAAACCACAATCCTTCAATAAATGATACATAAACTCTTCGTCATCTGAGCCAAGACTTCTCTGGATCAATGGAGTAAGGATAGCTTCGACAAGACAATGAATGATATTGTTGGACTCATACTCGAAGAACATGTCGACACACTTCTTGAGAATACCACATTCCCAGATTGCCTTGTCCAACTTGGGCACATTTACTTTTACCATTGAGTTGATCAATGTAATACACTTGAGTCTGACAATTCCAAATGGCTGTTGGTAGCTCTCCATATTGAGAATCTCGTTAATTGCTTCGATTGGTGTCATTTCACGACCATCAGTCAAGGCGACCAATGGTTTGAACATGAGTGAAATAATGGGTGCCATGTCTTGAGATTGTGGAGTTACTGTAATGTTGCTAAACTCCACCATTGTTGAGACCAAAGTGAGGATGGAGCAAAGATGGGATAAATGAAGTCATGTCATTCTCCAATACCACTCTAAATGCATTACGAAGAAGTGCATTTGAGAATGATTGTCCACAGAAATGGTTGTGCTACCTTTGACTTTGAGTATTTCTTGATGATCTCTGTGGATCAACTTTGTAATATTCTCAATCTCGCACTCGAGACTATCGTTGAGTTGCTCTGGATTCAATATTTCATTCAACTTTAGAATGAGATATGGTGTAAGATCGTTGGTCCAAGTTGGTTTTTCTTTGGGTGCTGCTGATGCTGAGGAGGAGGAAGAAGAGCTGCTAGAGAATATATTGAAGAAACTTGGGTGATGAACTAGTGGATCCAACGGACATGTGCATCTCAACCTCTACCATCTTGAGAAGCAAGTCAATGATCTCTGAAGAACTGATATGGAGCATGAAAGATTGAAGAATGGTGTTCTCGCTTCCTCGCAGATATACAAGAGTACCTCTGGCTTCTTTGTGAGCAGGGTGGTGAGGAGTTCGATGAATGAGTGAAGATTCGATATTGGTAAGGGTGGTTGATACTCAATCACACCAAAACAGGTGTCGAGTATATTGTAATTGAGGGGTCAGACAATGTTTCTTGGGATTGAGGAAACAGCACCCTTGAGAATTTTCGAAGGATGCGCTGATTCTAGCCAAGTAGTTCTTTACTTCGAGCGAGGCAGTGCCAGCAATCAATTCTGGCCTTGAGTTATATACAAATTGCACCAATCTGTACGTCGACAATAACCTGCACCATCGAGTGGATGGTGTCGGGCAAAGCGAGAAAGTCGACCAGTGGCTTGAATCCCGACTGTATCAAATCCATAATATCGTCTTTCAGCTCATCTGTAAACAGGAGATTGATAAGGAGGTCGCCTGAAGTGTTTGGTGGTTGGATTGACGATGGTCGATACCTGATTGTTCGATGGGTTGGCCGACTGTAATATCGCCTCTACATTTTGCTTTGCATTGATTCTCTTCATCTTGATCGAGAGCACATTGTCGATGTGTGAGTCGACATCGGAGCCGCTCGACGAATCCTCTTCCAATTCCTTCTGTATACGGCGCTTGGCCTCCTCGATTTCCTTTTGCTTTCTGCCGCTTCTCTTCGTCCTCTTCACGACGCTTTCGCTCACCGCTCCTCACGCTCGCGACGACGCTTTCCTCTTCCTCCTGAATACGTTGTTCCTCTTCCTGACGCTTTCTCTCACGCTCTTCACGTCGCGCACGGCGCTCTTCCTCCGCTTTCTTTATATAATCATCCAACTCCTTCTTTTGTTTTTCCTCACGCTCCTTTCTCTCACGAGCACGCTGTTCCTTACGGGCGTTTCTTTTCCTCTTCTTTTTTCTTTCTTTCTTCCTCCAGCCGGCGCTCTTCCTCTGCTTCTCTGGCTCTTCTTTCCTCACGTAACCTAATACGCTCCTTCATTCTTTCATCTTCATCCATCTTTTAATCTTTCTTTTTCAGAGAAAAAAAAAACAAAGTACCGGAAATGATAATACAACTAGAGATATATCCAGATAGATGAATTATAACTAAACAACAACATTAAGTCAAAGTTAATGATTTTGTTTTATTTTATTTTGTTTTATTTGATTTGATATTATTTGATACATACTTATTTAAAATGCTTGTATATGTTTATTTGTTTTTATTTATTTTTTTTGAAAATAACTAACAAATAAAATGATGAATTTTGTTTTATTTTATTTGAATAACTGTGAATGATATGTAAGGTATACTTAAACATTATTTTACAATCGATATGATATGAATTATTATATGATATGATATTTATAATTAATAGTTATAATATTATTAGATATATATAATTGGTGTCTGTTGTGTGTTTGTTTTTGTTATTCTATTATATATGTTAACTGATTAATTAATTGATTTGCTCGACGCTTACAAGAGTATTAATATAACAAATACAATGACAATGACAACAAAACGTACTTATATAAAGTATACTATACTGTATTATATTATCAAGTAATAATTCATTCAAATATTTATTGATATAATATTAGTATATTATTATTATTTACTATGCTAATAAATGCGCAGTCAGTTATTGCTGCTTATGCTGCTGCTGCTACTAATAATATTTAAAATTGAATGGATAGATTATTATGATGATGATATAATGCTTTGATATCTAAAGATTAAGAGGAGTAACAACAGCAACTAACTTTTAACAAAATTGATTATTGTTGTTGCTGTTGGAAGAGTTTTTTTTTTTTTTTTTTGATTTATTTTTAATTTTCCATCAAAAAATAATTCATTTTTGTTTTAATTTTTTTGTTTTGCATTATTGTAAAAAATTTTGATTTGA